>MJUU01066600.1:95097-117702 GCA_002080025.1 Modiolus philippinarum
CAGGAGAATAACTCGAATACTATCTATATTAACTAATTATGAGCACCCTTATATCTGGGTTGATACAGACTCTATGATATTATCCTATGCTATTTTTATGAAATTAATCCTCTAAATATGTTACATACTAGACATATTAAACTCAGGAAAAGTAAATGCAACAGTTTTAAAGTCAATGGCCAAAACTACTCCCCTACTCATGCAACCAATTAGCCTTGCCACAAGCTGATACAGTTACAGTTATGTAATAAAATATCAAAGTAGTCATAATTTATTGAAAATTTGAGAATTTATTTGTATGAGGTTGCAAGTTTACCTACTGACAATTTTGTCAAAATATTCGCTTCCATCTAAACCTGGTATTTCCTTACTGTGGAAAAAAATTTGGCTACTTTACATGATTTTGTACAAATATGAAATTATAGGAAATACTTCCTAAATAATAGGAAAGAGGGGGTATAATATCATTTTCCTGTTCGTTTTACAAAACTGAACAACTTTTGAATTTATTTTCTGTATAAATAATCATGTCTGTTTACTATTTAATCTTTTCACAAAGATTTTCTCCTGATTGACAGTTTTAATATAGCAGTGAATTGCTTTGTTTTCTGTGTATGGGACATTGTCTCATATATCAAATGAAATTGCAATGCTCATTTTGTTTTGTTTAGCTATCATTTAAGTACTGTACAGCTCACATGGAAAACGCAAAATCCTTGTTGTCATCATGGACAAATTTTGCCAAACGTGGAATTCCACCATGATCTTGAACATGGACAACTGAATTGAGAACGTGGACAAAATATTTACCTGTGTGGTCCCCTCGTGACATCATGTTGAATGCGGAATCATCGCAGGTCAACATTTAGAAATCATTGAAAATATAACTAGAAAGGAATGAGCTTAATGTCAACAAATGATCATTTTTTCCCCAAATTATTATAATCAGAAAGTTTGGCAAGTTGAAGTTAAAATAGAATTTTCTTTGCAACAAGTTTTCCCATGGATCGTCATAGTTATTTTTGAATTACGATAATATTGCAAGCCTCAAATACTTTGGTTGTTTCATTGCCGTGAAAAAAGCCATGTATTTTCTGTCAAATTAATGTTCTTTCAAATATTTTCAAGCCGAAATTTGCACGGATGGAAAATAAAATAAAATATTCAATGTCAACAGCAAGAATCCCTCGGCGTCTTATAGTTGCGTAATTGACGATATCAGCGTTTCGTGCCTCTAGTGGAATATCAGGTTCGATAACTCCAACATACTTGTAAGAGGGTGTTTCTACCATGGCGAATTATAATAAATCTGCACACTTTAATATTCCTTTGCAAGCTCCTAGTTTAATTGTTCAACAATATTTTTCTATCTCGATGATTATTGATGTGTATACTATCAAAACAATACGGTGATTAACTTGATTTACCTGTAATGAGACACCTGTCAGTTGTTTACCTGTAATATGATTAGACCCTTAAATTCATTAACAAAGTTTGTAGTAAGCTTCAGATTGGAATATTGTTTAGTAGGGTGTGTTTTGTATAATTAATTATAAATTATGTTTGTTGTGCTAAGTGACCTGCTGACATTCTGATCACCTTAATAAAATTCACCTGGACAAACATCTTTTGAAGTCACCGGTCTAGAGGAAAAATACAATGTTGCTGCATTAAAGAGTAAAAAGTTTACTTGAGATGTTCAGATCACAGATACCCTCAAAACCTAATAAATTTTTACATTGCTTCATACAAGTCTTGAGCGTGAAATGCATAAATGTCATGCAAGCAATACACATAATATTTACTAAGCATCAGGTGGAAAGGGACCGAACGTTTTTTTTTTGTTTTTTTTTTTTATTCATTTAGACATATAAAATATTGATATACAAATAAATAAATAAAAAAACAATATAAGAAAAAAAAATAAAACAAACAAAACGATATAAAAAAAAAAAAAGAAAAGAAAACAATCAAAGGCTAATAATAATAATAATACATAAGGAAACAGAAATATTTTTTATATAAATTTTTAAAATCAGTATTTTATTCAGGTCATAGATATCCTTTTAAACCTAATAATTTTTTATTGGTTCATACATGTTTTCGTGACAAGTGTACAAATGACATTCAAGCAATACAAAATACACAATACACAAAAGCACAAGTGGAGAGGGGCCACACATGTTTTTTTTTTTTTTTTAATTTCTGTTCTGTTTATTTAAAAGTCATATTAAAAATAATATAAAACAATAAAAAGTCGGAAACAGACAGAAACAAAAACAAATAATAATACCATATAAGTAAATAGAAATATTTTAATATCTTGTAAAAAAATCATCCATTGACAAAAACTTGAAACTTTTAAAAAGGAAATGTTGGTCTAGGTTTCATTGTGTTATTGTTTTCATTTTTTTTGTTTGAATTTATTTTTTCTTTTTCACATTGTTACATCAAGTTTGAAACATAGCTAAATTTCTTTCAGAATTTATTACATCATATAAAATTGCATGGGGAAAAAAAACATTAATCCTTTCATGAAAAAGGGGTTCTTTTTCAAAGAGGAGAATACAAGTATTTTGTGAAGATGATGAATACTGTTTTTTATATTAAACTTTAATAATGACAAACTAGATATATTTCAATCTTTGTCATACAAGTGATTAAAAAAAAATAAAACTACTGGTTTTAAAATTAATGATTTTCTGAAAAACTTTGATTTCTTCAATCATTATTTTATTTTTCATTTTTTTCATTTAAAATAACATGTTCTTAATTGCTCAGTATTTTTAATTTTTTTTTTCAATCTTAATTTTGACTAAAAATTATTTAATATTTGTAGAAAAATTAAAATACACATGTTTTGAGAGGTATAATTGGATTAATACTAGAAAGAAATCACCCAAGGGCAATCTTCTGTACAGTTCTAATTAACACACCTGTATAGCACAGGATGTTTATTCAGTCAGGTAAAACATGTCTGTTAATTGATTATCGACAGCAGTTAAAAAGATTCATAGGCATTTTGTTTAATTCATTTATTCATTTTTATCAACATACAACTGATTTGTTACATTATAACAAATAGAGCCTATATAAGTATGTTGGAGTTATCTCCCCCTTATCCAGAAACGCTGATAGGGTCACTTGTCACTTGTCAGGTCTCGGCTTTATAACTTTTAGCAAAATATTCTGTCAAAAATCGTTTTCTATCAAATCTTTATCATAAATAGCTTAAAATTTGAAATAAAGCCTGGAAATAGCACATAAAGCAGGAGTGCTTTCGAAAGCCATTAGATTATATACATAATAGATACGCATAGGTAATTTTCTAAAAATAGAACTAAAAACCGACCAAAGAAAAAAATCAATATCTCAGGTGATATGAATACACATTAGGTAGAGACGCTCAATCAACAATTGAAGCATGCTTTTGATAACAAATACGCATCTAGGAATGTTGAATGTTTTATTTATTTATTTACATGCATTTGGATTACATTCATGAACTATGATACGATTGAAACAATTAATGAAATAATTATAGTCCCAGGATACGATTGTAGAAAGATGTAAATATTCCTCGCCTTGCATGTTTGCGACAAAATCAAACATATGTACAGTAAAAATTAATTTCTCTGTGTGGCCATGATGGTTCCACGAGGATTCTGTTTTCAAAAATTTGTCCACGTTGGTTCACGTAATTTAAGGTGGACATTCGCGATTTTCCACCCTGCTACACGGAATCAGCTAATCAGTCTACGTCGCGAAAATCCACCCAAAAACAAGGACTTTGAGTTCTTCCGTGTGAGCTGTACAGTATGCTTACTGTATATACTCAATTATAAGTCGGAAATTTGGGAGCTAAAATTCCTTTCTAGAGAAGGGATCCGACTTATAGGAGTAACCGAGAACCAAGGAGGGAGTTCGAGAACATAAAATGTCTGTGAGACACATGCAGTGATGACCAAATACAGTTTGCCAGTATTCAACAATCCTCTGGGTGTATTTGAGACATTATTTATTACTTTTAATAAAAGAAGTAAACATTTTTGAGTTGTTTTCTTACTTAATTCATGATATTTTCATTTAAGCATCGTGGAGGTACTTTATGTGTTTTTACGTTTCATTATTTGTGTACTATATTGATTTCACTAATTACCGAAAAACGGCGAAAACTAACACCTTTCTCCCAAGAATGTCATATCGTATCTTCAGTGAACATTTTTTACCCTGTTTATTCTTTTTTAACATTTAGTCCATATAACAGACTTAATTTATAGTTTGATTCTAAATGAAGACCGGCTATAAAAATTTTTAATATTGGAAACTCGTACCTTCAATCTCATTTAGTTATCATATTTTTGGGTTTATGGTCGTACCATAAAAGTAAACAAAGTTCATTTATTCCCCCTTAATACGATGTCTTGGCCAGAAAAATGCAGAGAACAGCTTTTAGCACATATAAAATGCTCATCATGCAGCTTTTTTTTCATGTAGAACATATTCTTTTATTCCAATGCACACAATCTAATAAATTATAGCGATTTCATGTTGAAGTTTTGACACACAACTTGAACATGATCTCCGACCGACTAATAATCGTGATCAACGCTAAATACAAAATTTTGTTCCCTGAAAAGACCTTCAGCCTTATAATTGAAAATATACCGTATGTTGCTTCAATGCAATACTGTGCTGTCTTACATTTTGATCAGCAGCTGCCCTGAAGAATGCTACTGCTTTTTCTAAGTCTTGAGTTTCTTCTTCAGTATAATATACACCAAGATGTGTCTGAGCCTGTAAATGACAAAGTATGCATAATACATGTATAAGGTCATTGTTGATTAATTTGTATATCATTGTGGAAGAAACTGGATTTTAACTACGATTACTTACAGTTGAAGTAAACTTGGCTGTGATAAATAAATAACTTAAGATTACCAGAATGCCTAAATCAAAATACATGAACTTTTGTTCAGAAAAGTGCACCAGCAAATGTTTTATGTGTTGCCACAGCTTTTTGTTATGGTAATGTCTCTTAATTAGAAAATATTAATAAATTAATTATTTCTTCACCATGTACAATATATCTTTGGAAAATCTGATATCATTTGGTCAAAGGAATGTAACTTCAAAATGAAATGTGTAAATGTAAAGGAAATCTCCCTGGACTATAGCTATGTCTTTTAATAGATATATTTCACATTTCCGATTCTACATTTCTTTAGGTCTTTGAACTTGGAACATTAGATTTGCTTTGTTTTGGTTCCAGTAAAGCTGACGAGATACAATGTACAAGTTTCCAATTTAGCCACTTTTTACAATGCCACTGCTTAACTAGTAGGTTGTTTGCAGGAAGAATGGCCAATTCATACATGTTCAAATATAATTCCATGTGCAAGAATTTTCAGCAAATCACAACATTACAGAATAAAATCTGCTTGTGCAGTTTTGATGCCATTTGGGACAAAATATGAATATATATGAATATGCAAATTCATTTCAATGTAAGTTTACATAAAGCCTTGTGTTCTGGTGTGAATAAATTCCATATCTATGATTTTTCTTTTAACTCATTCATATTTTAAAATTTATCTGAAAAGGTCATCTTCTACATGTGAGAAATTCATCAGGATGAATCATGTACTGATTAATCTGGGATTTAAAAAAGGCTAGGAAAGCCAAATTTTTCTTAAAATTATGTGAAAAAAACTCAATTTATATAAGTATATATACCTGGCCTAGTCCATTTACTGCAGCTTTATGTAGAAGTTCTATCGCTAAAGGTACATTCTTTTCTATACATCCTTCCCCCTTCAGGTACAATAAAGCTAAATTGTATAATGCTTGAGAGTGNGAAACTTTAACCTGAGTCATTGAAGCGTAAAATGTAGGTCAGAGTGACCCAATTATCATCTGAAGCAGCATCACTCTCCAAGATGCATCTACTGACCAAAGATGATTGATGAGCCACACATAGTATCTCAGATATGAACCTTAACACAAACTTTAACCTGAGTCATTGAAGCGTAAAATGTAGGTCAGAGTGACCCAATTATCATCTGAAGCAGCATCACTCTCCAAGACGCATCCACTGACCAAAAATAATTGATGTGCCACGTGTAGTATCTCAGATATGAACCTTAACACAAACTTTAACCTGAGTCATTGAAGCATGAAATGTAGGTCAGAGTGACAAAATTATCATCTGAAGCAGCATCACTCTCCAAGACGCATCCACTGACCAAAGATGATTGATATGCCACATGTAGTTTCTCAGATATGAACCGTAACGCAAACTTTAACCTGAGGTGGGACGAACGGGCGAGATGCTATATCCCCTCCCCAACTCCGTTGGGCGAGGGGATAATAAAACTTCATTTTTAATCTTATAGAAATGCTGATCACTCTTTACATACAAATGACAGGAAATTAAAGAAATTTTTCATAATTTTTTCAGATTTTTACTTGATTTTTACTTGATGACTTTTCCTAAGCCCCGACTTCCATTTCAAAATTTCCTGATTTTTCTAGAATCTAGGATTCCATCAAACTGTACAAGCTATGTACAAATCTACAGACAGATTAAAAATTCAAACTTCCAATGGCATTATAGGATTGCGGCTAGACTGTATGCATCTAATTGGTAAAAAAAAAAACCACCAATAGTGAAAATTTATCAGGACTGAAGTGAAGTTGAAATCTAAATCCTACCAAATTGTTATAATTATGTTACTCCTAGGTTTATGTACATGTATATTTACCTTTTGTAAATTAAGTTTGACTCCTTTCCCTGTTTCATAACAAAGACCTAAATTAAATTGTGCTTTGGTATAACCTAGATGTGAAGCATCAACCCAGCTACTGACAGCTTTAGATATGTGATTTTTGGCAGCTTCTTGTAGTCCCTGAATATTTTTGCCTAACCCTGTGTACTTTTTACATATATCTTCAAATTCATTCATAACTTTATGTAGAGGATCTTCTGAGGCTTTCTACAATAAATATAATTTAATAGTTTAGATGTTAGCATATCCAACAAAGTGATGAATTAACTGATAATACAATAAATATGTGTAAATTATATATTTGAACAATTTTTCCAAGTGAAAAACTATTTCATTTAACAGTTTAACAGTTTTTTTTTTACATTTTGAGGTTTTCCCAAATAAAATTGGCTATGAAAGATGCATGAAGCAGAGTTCTCTTAATTAAGCAGACCATTAAAAAAAGCAACATACATTTCTTGATAAAGAAAAGTTTTCAATAAATAGGAGAGTTTACACTGACTACTTTATATTGATTGATTAAATAATTGAAAGAATTTCAATAGAACCAAGGTTTCCCATGGAATCTAAACAATGCCTTGAATGAACAATGTTTATTCTTGTTACCTTGAATAAATTTTTTTAGAAGAATTATCCATAATACAACCATACCTCCTCTCCATCTGCCTTTATTGGTTTTTTGTTAGAACTGACAATTGACTTCCTGGTTACATTATCATCAGGGAGTGAGTAAGCCACCTGCCATAGTATACAGTGTTTGGGGTTTTTATCTATAGACCTACGTCTCCTACCCTCCTCCTGTTGTATAGGACATTTTGAGAAGTGGATACCAAGGACTACAGCTGCACCCTGTAATAAATATAATATATATAAAATTAGTTTCACCTTAAGGAGGTTTGCTCCCCATGTTTTGAGATTTTTGTCAGATTTTCGGAATCCTCGGGATTTATCCATTTAATAGTATTATAATTTTTTACCCATTGACCCCATAATTTTTTTTCCATAATTTCATTTTATACATCTTTGTGAACATACTGTAAAAATTCCATTGGATTCTATTTATTTTGTCATTTTCATTCATGGTCAAACCTTGTCAATGTTAATCCTATGAAAAATCAGAGGAGTTCGGTTTCCCGCCAAATTTTCAATCACTTAAATCTCGAAAACTAGATCATCAACCTATCAATTTTTTTCACTTAAGTTGTTTCCTTTTTAATTTTCTAACATAAAATCATGTTTATTTGAAATCCTATTTATTTTCAAATGGAGTAGCAAACCCCCTTAACTGAACTTTTTGTATTTTTTATTATAAATTCATCTTAATGTAAAAGTTCAGTGCTATCATGAATTTAAATATATATTGTTACTGAAAGTAAAATTACAATTTGTCTTTAGAAATGATAAATTATCAAACCTAAGAGTTACTCATACAATCCACTTGACCATATGGATCAGGTTCTTATAAAATTGTGGATAAGTTATTAAAAGTAGGCAGACCTTTTGATAACATGCATATTAGACCAACTACATTTGTATTTTAAAAGGAATAATTCAAGAAATAAATAATTTTAACCAGTTGATAACTTTCAGATAATATATTTTTTTTTGCAATAATAAACATGATCAAAAAAATCCTTGACTATCATCCCTTGCTGTTTCAGTTTTTTAGCTTCTGTAATTTTATAGTAACAATGAAAATTCCTTCTTCATTTTGGTCATTTCTTTCCAAATTTACATCACTTTCAAATGATTGACCAGAAAAAAAATGTCCCCTTCAAAAGTTTGGATGGGAATCTGAATTTTTTTCGATGACCCATTAATGAATTTTCAAATATCAGGTTTATGTTGGTAATTTGTTCATTAGTCTAATAAGGCCATAATAAAAAAATTCCCAGATTCTCATCCCCGCTCACCCCAATTTTTTAACACCCACCTCAAAAAATTTTTGTTGGATTTTTGGTCAATTTCCCTATTTAATTTTTTGAAAAATGACAGCATTTTTCACAACACACAATGACATACTGACATATGATAAAAAATATATAATAAAATTCGCCCACCCGCCCCAAATTTGGAGAAAAATGGATGAGAATCTAGCAATTGTTTTATTATGGCCTAAATACAATATTTTCTTGTTTGTTAGAGAAGTTTTCAAATTTAAATGTGTGTATTATGTTTGTTTTAGTTTGCCAATACAGGACCATCTGTCACCCTAAATTATATGAACCCTGTACATGTACGTGTACAACATTTATTGCATTACTTTATGATGACTTACCCATCCTAATGCCTCTAATGCATTGTGGTTACAATTAAAGAAGGAACAGAAATCTCTCCTGTAATTCTTGTACCATTTATCTTGGTCTGGTCCATGGTCAGACTGTTCTCCCTCTCTGTACCTAGAACTATAAATATTTTGAAAGATAGAATCACTGTCATCTTTTCAAGAGTTATAATATCTATTACACTGCTACATAAAACCTCAAATATATATGTTGAATTGGAGTTAACTTTACATGGTATCTATGGATAAAAAATTTCAGGGTTACGGTAAAGGTAAGTTTAAAGTCTTAAAGGTAAAGGTAGGTCTTCAAAATATTTGTAATGTATTAAAATCCGTCTATGAATCTGACAAATGTGGGGCAAAACAAATCATGCATTAACATTAAATTAATTTTCCTATTCCTTTTTCTATTACCAGAATCAAAGAAAGATAAATTTTTAAATGTGACATAACTCTTGGTTCATCAAATAATAGGACATATGTATTACCTGAATGCAAACAGTCCCTTGTCATTTTTATGGAAGAAAGTATTTCTAACATCTTTACATTGTTCAGCTTCTTCCTCTCTACATACACCAGTGGTTGATGCACGATGTCCGTGTATATGTTGTCTTATTGCTGAAATTATAATCAAATAAGAATAATTTTAGTCTTACAGTAACAATAAAATGTCCCCTTCCGGCCACAAATATCAGAAAATGAAAACCATAAATACATATCTTTAACACTTTTAATTAAAAAAAATTATACATGTATATTGTGAAAATTATTACCATTATTTAGGACAATAAAATGTGCTATATTTTCATCCCCTCCAACACCATCCCATCCTGATTTTTTTTCAGCTCATTATTTTGACATTTTTGCCCATTTTCTGCAATATTTGTAGCATTTCATAATTATATATGAATTGACAAAAAGCAGGAAATAAAACTTTTTTTGCACACCTTTGGTTTTTCAAAGTTTTTTTTTAATTGATTGTGATGTGCCACCTAAACCAGAATCTTTAATACTTTATACAAAGTGCATTATTTATGAACTATTTGTTGAGCGTATATGGCAGAAGAAAAACAATATCATGGGTAATACCTAACAATAAACAATAAATATGGACCTGGGCCAAAATGTCCTGATAGGTCTTTTAATGAATGTTTTTAATAATATGAGTTGGTAAACAAAAGCTTAGAAATTAAAAGCTTGTGGTTTAATACACATTTAGCTTAAATAAATAAGACTACCATAAACAAATTTAATCCTACACAAAGATTAGTAGGCATTTCAAAATAAACAAACTCGTCCCACCTTTTCACCTCTTTGTAGTTGTCTCCCTTGGCCTTGGTCCAATATTATTGCAGCAGCATTTTAGAGGTGGTTGATAAAAAATGATATATATTTTGAATTAAATTTGAGAGGTTATAACTGAGACACTGGTTCTTTCAAGCTGAACTACGTTAAAATAACTAAAACAATAGATTTTCAGGTGACCTTCCAATGTCTTCATGCTTGTTATTTTTCTTCTGTAAATAAGAAAATTCTATGTGTCATGTAAAAATATCGATTTTGGAAGAATAACAAACTGTTACAGTTTTATTTTACAGCATTACCTCTCGGCAGTCCACTTATCCACCTCCACATAACTTAGCTACATTTTTTACAAGCAAAACCTCTTGTTTGTTCCACTTGTGGGTCACATTTGTTCCGAGTAGCAATTGCATCACATGACAAATTTATCCTACAAAGTGAAGAAAACGTCAGAGAGATTCGATTGCTGGGATTTTAGTGACGTAAGGAATTTCTATTTATAGAACACCCAGGTACTCCTTGGCTATCTTCACACAGATCTCTGTTTTAAAGTGGCATTTTCACTTTAATTTAGTTTAGATTAACACAGTGACATTGTCTTCCTATCAAAATAATATACTGACGATCCTTTTAAGCAACTTTCACTTTGCGTTGGCTTGTTTGGCATGCAATATGGCAGATTACTGAAGTCTGGCCAATTTGTCTTTTTTCCCAAGCAGTGCAGGGACATATTGTCATTTGAAACCCTCTGTGGAAAGAAATAGCCAAGGTTCTGGACAGAGATGGACAGTAAGAATTCTCAGCCAAATATAAATAATTAGATTGACAGGGATTAGGTTCTCAGAAAGACTCCCTTTTTTTAGGAACATAATTAATCCTTTTTTTCCATCTAATATATTTATCACTATAGTCTATCACATCTACACAGGTACAGTGCATGGTCCTGCGACATATTCACACATGAGAAAACTTTGAAAAGCGAAGGGTGTATGGCAGACCTGTCATTAAGTTTTGAAAATTGCATCGCATGAGATTTACCAAAATTGTCAAAGATCAAGGTAAAACGAATGTGGACTATAATACCTTGAAAGTTATTAGGAAAAAACATAGATGCTGGAAAAGGTTTATGGAAACAAGAGACGGCAACCATTATATAAACTATTGTAAATGCAGGAACCAAGTCAAAAACTTAACACGAAAAGCAGTAAGAAACAAAGAAAAGGAAGTAGCGACAGAAGTAAAGTCAAATCCCAAAAAATTCTGGAAATATACACAATCACAAACTAAAACTAGAACAGGAATTTCCGATTTGAAAATGAATACTGAGAATGGTGGTGAAAAACTGACAAGAAATAATAAAGAGAAAGCAAATACGTTATCTGAATTTTTCCCCAGTGAATTGTGAAAATCACCCACAACTTGAAAATATTGAGATACCGTGCGAAATGAATGAACTTTTAATATCAGAGGAAAAAGTAGAGAAAAGATTACGTGAACTAAACATAAGTAAATCACCTGGACCAGATAACCTGCATCCTAGGATTTTACATGATTTATCAAAAGAACTTAGTAAACCAATAACACTCATATTCAGAAATTCTATTGAAACAATGGACATACCAAATGAATGGCGAGAAGGGTGTATCACCGCAATATTTAAGGAAGGCGTTAGTAAGTCTGCTACAAACTACCATCCTGTAAGCCTAACATGTATATTATGTAAACATCTAGAGACATTTGTTCGTGATCATATAGTAAACCACATGAAAACTAACAAACTTTTTAGCCCAAAACAATTTGGCTTCATCAGCGGAAGATCCACAACTCTACAATTGTTGTATGTATTAGAAAAATGGACAGAAATAATAGACAACGGCGGTAGCCTTGATTGTGTATACCTTGACTTTATGAAGGCTTCAGACTTATATACAAACTGAAGAGATATGGAATTTCAGAGAATATAGTGAAGGGGATACAGTCATTTTTATACAACAGGAAACAACAAGTTCCAGTTATGAACGATTACTCAGATTTGAAATCAGTAACTAGTGGTATACCACAGGGAAGTGTCCTAGGACCAATCCTCTTTGTAATTTATATAAATGACTTACCGGATGTACCAAGTTCAGATTGTTACATGTTTGCAGATGATACCAAAGTATTTAAAGAAATATACTCGACAGATGATATGGAAAAATTACAACAAGACATGCATGAACTAGAGATTTGGTCAGAAAAATGGCTTATCCGTTTCCATCCTGATAAATGCGGGTAAACGAAGACAGGAAAACTAAGAATATGAGCTCTGCAATACAAAGCTACAATACACAGATAAAGAAAAAGGCATAGGTGTGGTTGTCGACAGGAACTTAAATTTTGAAGAGCATATGAACAAGAAGATCAATAAAGCCAACAGCATCATGGGCCTCATTAGACGTACATTTACCTATCTAGATGAGAATACATTTTGTATGTTATACAAGGCACTAGTCCATCCACATTTAGAATACGCAAATGCTATTTGGAACCCATATCTAAAGAAGCACATTACAGCCATTGAAAATGTACAACGGAGAGCAACCAAATTACTTCCCGGATATAAAGACCTAAGCTATGAAGAACGCTTGAATAAACTAAAACTACCATCACTAGCATTTAGACGCAAAAGAGGGGATATGATTGAAGTCTTTAAGCTAACATTAGGACTATATGATCAATCACTTCCACCCTTACTTAGCCCAAACACAGACAGTAAAACCAGAGGTCATAGCAAGAAACTATTCCAACAAAGAGCCAACAAAAACATAGGGACAAATTTCTTCACATACAGAGTGATACAAACTTGAAACAATTTTCCAGAGGAAGTAATAAGTGCAAAAACAGTTAAATCTTTTGAAAGACTGCTTGACAAACATTGGGGAAATCAAGAACTCATGTACAACTATGAATCCAACCTAACTACCGGATGTGACATAAATATTTAGATCTGAGCATTGTGGTCTCTTAGACCAGCGTTCAGAAGAGGACCTGTAAGTATCAAAGAAAAAAATGAAAGATAAAAGGAACTTGGCAAAAATTTGGAAAGGCTTTGCCTGAGACTGATGCAAATTGCGTGACATTGACGGGTCTGGTATGGTGGAAGGCTGCTATTGACTCAGCAGATACCTGAGCTTGCTGGATATGTTGGTAGTGGCTTGAAAAAATGAATCTCTATGACAATAGTGGTGAGAAACCCATCAAGTGACCTCTTGTCGTGGCACCCGTCAGATTTAGGATCTGGGCTGGTTGTATATCGACAAGGTTATTTACAAAAACAATACATCATGATGGCTTGGAGTCTTGTTCCCCTTTCTTGTAGAGTCTCTAATTCCAACTCTTCATTATAATCAAGCATAGATGATACACTGCTAGTCTTGTTGTAATCATTCATGATGTACCTTAGTCAGTGCATAGTGGCCCATATGATGTACTGTCATTCTGCAGATATGTAAATATACCATTTGCATTTCTACTTTGTTGTCTATTATGAGTAAAGTATTCAATTTTTGTATTTGAGTGTTGTGGATGTTCTGTCCAAATGATAGACCCAAAATCAGTTACTAAGGCTATTCATTAGTGTAAACATTATTTTATTTAATTAATGATAATTCTTGTACATGTATGCAAAATTAAATACATAGTGAATTGGAAAACCAGCCATATCACTTTTATAAATTTCTCTCCCAAAAACTAAAATACATGTAAATATAATATGGATGCAGGGTGGATTTGATAAAACACTATAAACAACTAAAAGAAAAGAAGTACAATAATTAGCAAAATGCATGGTGACCTGAGACAACATAGCATGATTAAAAAAGTTTAATTATTTGAAACAATAAATACTATGTAGTTAATTATTTGAAACTGCAAAAAAGGTAATTACTAACAGCTGCTTAAAACCAGTGATAGCAATATAAAAAATTAAAAAGAACTTGCAGTTAATTTTGATAATCTGAGTAAGTACATGTATGAGTCTCATGCCCGATATTTGAGACTATTGACAGGTTTATGATACAACTGAAGTACAGAAATTTATAAACATCATATTTTAACAGGTAAAACAATTAATTTGATAATACTTACATCTATTTTAGGTAAATGATGGCTGACAAATTATTTAACTGTAGATTTGCCAGAGGAGCTGCCAGTGTGACCCTTATCTGTTTTCCATGGGCTGGTGCTGGATCTAATTTTTATGCTCTCTGGGGTAAAGAACAGCAATTTGTTGATGAATGTATTGAAGGTGAGTTAATGTTTATTTATATACATATATAACGTCTAAAAACAACGACAAACTTTGAAATCTTATATAGTTCGTCAAGTTTGTCACTGTTTTTAGACGTTATATATGAATTTTTTACACGACTTGTATTTTCTTCTTCAAGAAAATCCTTGGAGCTTATTCTGCCTCTTAGCTGAGTTTTGTGAATTATTGATTGAAAAAAAATGTCAACTCATCCTGCTCTTCTTTTGGATGACACACAAAGACTTCTCAGTTTCTGATTTGGTTTGTGTTATCTCACCAGCTATTTATGTCATTTCATAGAGTAGAGTAGAGTAGACGTTTAATATGGAACTTTGGGTTTTTTGCTCCCGACTGCTCCAGTGAGATCCATCAATTGCGGGCTCATTGGGTAGGAGCCATAAATTTACTATCCAATCTCCGGTCTTGTACACCCTTCAGAGGGAGTATATTTCAGCAGCGGTTTCCAATCTTTAAATTCGAATTGCACTGACCAGATGTAAATTTAACGAAATGGCCATTTTTTAAAAATGTGAACGGCAAGTCTGTATCACATGCAAGATGGCTGCCAGTGTGGAACATAGTTTAACATCAGACCCTATGGGAAAGCATTTAAAGACTTATGTCTCTGATAGAACAAAGGTAATTGAATCCAAACTTTGTCACAATATTCCTATGGTGGTCCCCTTCAAGAATTTAGTAAGTCAAGTCTGCACCTCATGGACATGATAAATGGCCATCAATTTGGAACTTAGTTTAACAATGGACATTAGCCAATTAGATCCAAACTTGTTCATAATTGTCCTAAAATGGACCCCTTCAAAACAGATAACCAGTAAGTCTTCACCATATCAAAATGGTTGCCATCAGGAAATAAAGTTCAACTTTGAGGCAAATAACATCAAGGTTTAACATACTTGAAAATAAGGCCCTTTATTATTTAGGTTATTTGGATTGTATAATTGTCAGCCATAGTTTAGGTGAGCAATACAGCATTTCAGAGCCTCTTGTATTAAATATACATGATTTTCTTGGATTCACAACTTCAAATTTGGATTTTGATATAAAAAATTCATATTAAAATATACATTTGTAAAGAACAAAGATTTGGTCAAGTTCATACATTAGGAAGATGGCACAAAAGTTATCATATCTCTTTGTACATGTTTTGCAGATGAACATGCTTCAATGACAGATTTTAGCTGTGATCTATATTGCTCAACATTTTTATTCTCATCTTGTGACCCTGGTGCTTTCAGCTGGATAGCCCAAGTTGGCACTCCATGGCGGGTGGGGGAGCAAGGGAGTGACCTTAATATAATTTTGTCAAGAATACCGCTTAGGTGCACGCTAGGGGCCTTTTTTATCTCGCTTGAGGGGGTGAATATTGTTCACCTCTGGTTGAAGACCCTCAGGTGACATCTAGATGTAGACAAGAATAAAAGCCCTGTCCTTGATAAACTGGAGTTTTCTATGTATATATATCATGTGCGTTTTTGTCACATGTCCATTCACTCCATATGCTTTCATTTTTCCTATGAATTATAAAACAGGGCAAATGGTTTTCATTTTAATTTGTTTTTTTTTTCAGAGAGGAGAATCAATATTTTTCCAAAGCAACTTCTCATACATAATGGGAGACAACTCAATTTCTCATAATAATTATAACATCTTCAATGCATTGTCCCCCCCCCATATAACAGCTGGCTCTCACCATTTAATATCATCGTTTGTGTATCTACTCTACAGAAATAATTTCTGTTTGGTAATGGACTGTTTAATAAGGCAAAACTATTTATATTCCCATATATACACAAAAATAAGGGTGCCACTGCTTAAAGTTTCTACTCATTTCCAATTTTTCATAAGACACACTACTTTAACATAAATATCATTCTGTTAATGGAAAAAAGTTACCTATGCTTTCTGAAAAGCATGTGCATGCAGGCATTTATAACTAAATACTGCAGTTACTGTGAATGTAATTTCTGTATATGGCCATTTCGACAACTTATGTCTCTTCAGTGCAGATAAAATCTAAATGTTTGGAAGACCATAAATTCAAAGATGTAAAAAAAACTGATAAAGAGCGAATACCCATTTCAACATTTTAAATTTTGTTGATATTTTTTCAGTTCATGCTATCACTTTGCCAGGAAGAGAAAGTCGATTTCAAGAGCCTTGTATAACAGAACTTAATCCATTGGTGGATGATCTTGTTGAGAAAATATACAACAAATTTTCAAAGAAAAAGTTTGCCTTTTTTGGTCATAGGTAATTGTATTTCAAGTAAAAATATTTTATATCTTTTTTACACCTTTTGATGAATTTGGACGTTTAAGGAATAAACATGAATAATCTTATTATTTTCTGCTTATTAAAAGATAAATGTGTTCTTTGAGCTTAATGTCACCTGGCATGGTTATATATTGCCTTTTATACCCCCACTTAGTGTTCATGGTGTCTGTCTATCCATCAGTCTGTCCGTCCCTTTTTTAGCTCACCTGGCCAAAGGCCATGTGAGCTTTTGCCATCACTCGGCGTCCATCGTCCGGCGTCCGTCGTCCGTCCGTTAACTTTTATTCAAAAATCTTCTCCTCTGAAACTACTGGGCCAATACTTACTAAACTTGGCCTGAATCATCACCAGGGTATGCACTTTCAAGTATGTGATTTTTATGTCCGTAGACCAAACAACATGGCCGCTGTTACTAAAAATAGAACATAGGGGTAAATTGCTGTTTTTGGCAAATAACTTCAAAACCGTTGCAGATATCAAAAATCTGACTGGAGTAGAATTGTTCAGAATGACGAGATCTATCTGCCCTGCAATTTTGAAGAAAATCGGAAAAACCGTCTTAGAGTTATAGCCCTTTTTCCGTAAAATTTTCAAAATTTATGCATTTTTTATTTTTTATTTCAAAAACTGTAACAGATAGAGGTGAAGTGTAAATTTGAAAAATGTTCAGCATATCAAGATCTACATACTCTGAAATTTTGAAGAAAATCCAACTGCCTGTGTTGTAGTTATTGACTTTTTTCACCAAAAAAATAAAAAAAAAATAAAATTCAATGCCATATGGTAATGGGTTATTTCCCTTTAAATTCTGCTTTCAAATCTTCTTTGGTTTACTTTTCTCTTTTAAATTTTAGAGAAATTCCCTCCTATCACTTTATTAGAAATAATTTTTTGTTACAGAATCAAGAACAAAAAAGTGTTTTTATACAAATTTTACATTTTTTTGCAAAAATACTTTCATAAACTATACTTATTTCACTATTTAATAATAATTGTATATAATGTATATTGTTTCATGTATGTTTGAATTTTCTTTATTGCATATCCTGGTTATTTTTTGTGGCTGGGGTGAAACAATGATAAATCTTCATTAACTGTATGGTTAAAGCCCGAGTCTAAAATAAAATTACCTCAACTTATATCAACTTATATGTTATATTGTCAAAATAAAAGTACTAGTATGTTTTTCCTGGTCACTTTAATTTCACTAAAAACCAATCACAGTTTTATTTGAATCATTCCAACACGAAATAAAATGCCCATTTTCTAAGTGTTGTAATGGTAAACAAAAGGTAAAATCTAGAAGACTTCCGAATTTCCACCCCAGAGCCAGTCCAGGTAAATTTAAATGCTGACATTTGATTGGTCATTACACTGATGTGACATCACATCGATAAAGAGAATAAATGTCCACGACGTAAACATCGTTTTCAGTGCATCTAAGCTTCAATGCCTGATTAACCAAACAGCTGACCTGCATGGCTTTCAAAATGGCCACCAAAAAAGGCGGGAAAATTCAACATTGTCCGATTTCAAAAAAATTTGGTTTCCAAATAGGTATTGATGTTGCGACTTCAAAACTGATGTTAAGAATTGTTCGTTGACCGCAATTTTCAAAATGGCCGCTAAAAAGGCGGGAAAATTCAACATTGTCCGATTTTAATGAAATTTGGTTTCGAAATAGGTTTTGATGTTGCATCTTCAAAACTGATGTTAAGAATTGTTCGTTGACTGCCAATTTCAAAATGGCTGCCAAAAAAATCGGGAAAATTCAACATTGTCCAATTTCAATGAAATTTGGTTACCAAATAGATATTGATATTGCGACTGAAAATTGTTCTTTGACCCCCATTTTAAAATGGCCGCCACAAAAGGCGGGAAAATTCAACATTGTCCGATTTTAATGAAATTTGGTTTCCAAATAGGTTTTGATGTTGATTCTTCAAAACTGATGTTAAAAATTTTCGTTGACCGCCATTTTCAAAATGGCTGCCAAAAAAGGCTGGAAAATTCAACATTGTCCAATTTCAATGAAATTTGGTTTCCAAATAGATATTGATATTGCAACTTCAAAACCTGTGTTGAAAATTGTTCGTTGACCGCCATTTTAAAATGGCCGCCACAAAAGGCGGGAAAATTCAACATTGTCCGATTTCAATAAAATTTGGTTTCCAAATAGGTATTGGTGTTGCGACTTCAAAACTGATGTTAAGAATTGTTCGTGGAACGCCATTTTCAAAATGGCCGCTAAAAAGGCGGGAAAATTCAATATTGTCTGATTTCAATGAAATTTGGTTTCTAAATAGGTATTGATGTCGCAACTTTAAAACTAATGTTAAAAATTATTTGTTGACTGCCATTTTCAAAATGGCCACCAAAACAGGCGAGAAATTTCAACATTGTCCTATTTCAATGAATTTTTTTTGTCNTAAATTTTGTTGATATTTTTTCAGTTCATGCTATCACTTTGCCAGGAAGAGAAAGTCGATTTCAAGAGCCTTGTATAACAGAACTTAATCCATTGGTGGATGATCTTGTTGAGAAAATATACAACAAATTTTCAAAGAAGAAGTTTGCCTTTTTTGGTCATAGGTAATTGTATTTCAAGTAAAAATATGTTATATCTTTTTTACATCTTTTGATGAATTTGGACGTTTAAGGAATAAACATGAATAATCTTATTATTTTCTGCTTATCTAAGATAAATGTGTTCTTTGAGCTTAATGTCACCTGGCATGGTTGCCTTTTATACCCCCCCCCCCCCCACTTAGTGTTCATGGTGTCTGTCTATCTATCAGTCTGTCCGTCCCTTTTTTTTGTTCCCAATAGCTGGTATCCACTACTCCCCCTAAACCACTGACTGGAATTTCATGAAACTTATGCAGGAGCTTAAATACATATTGTAGATGTGCACTACATATTTTGTTTTCCAAGTTTTTTACACATTTTGGACTTTGCAATTTTGCCATTTTAGCTAAATGCAAAACCATATGGTGACCATTTGGTATCCACTACTCCACTGAAATTGCTGATTGAAATTTCATGAATCTTATGCAGTCTTAATTACATATTGTAGATGTGCACCACACATTTTGTTTTCCAGTAATTCCTTTTTTCCAGATTTTTGATATGTTTTGGAATTTGTCATTTTGCTCAATGCAAGCCATACGGTGACCCCTGGTATCCACTACTCCTTCTTGACCAGTGATTGGGATTTCATAAAACTTAGACAGGAGATTAATTATATAATGTAGATGTGCACTTCACATTTTATTTTCCAATAATTCCTTTTTTTCCAGATTTTTGAAATGTTTTGGACTTTGTCATTTTAGCTCAATGCAAACCATATGGTGACCACCTGGTATCCACTACTCCTCCTAAACCAATCATTGGAATTTCATGAAACTTTTGCAGGAGCTTAATTACATATTGTAGATGTCCACTATGTATTTTATTTTCCAATCATGCCTTTTCCAGATGTTTAAGAAAATTCAGAAAGAGATGGGGGCTACAAGGCTACAGTAACTACCACCTGCAACGAAGTTGGGGGCATATTGGAATCGTCTGTCTGTACGTCTGTCTGTAGACATTTTTTGGTTGGAGCTTATCTCGGAAACCCTCCAATATTTCCCATTCGAATTTTGTATGCCTGTTAGTAACCATAATAATTTATGCATCTCCTATTTTCATGATTTTCAGATTGATTCATTCGTTTTTAAAAAGTTATTGCATTTTTTGGATTTTCAGGCTTAGAATTTATACTGAAAAAATTTGTCTGAAGCTAATGTCAGAAACCCTTCTAAATAGATATTTCAAATTTGTCAGAATGCAAAGTATCATAAAACATGTGCACCTGGTATTTTCAGATTTATTTATTAAATTTTGAAAAAGTTACGGCTATTTCCATATTTTTGTACTTATTTACCCATATGGAAAATTTTTGTTCAGTGGCAATCTAAAACCCTCTTTAGAATTTGCAAGAATGTGCAGTACCTTATGAAACTATGCACCTGGTATTTTCAGATTAATTCATCAAAGTTTGATAAAGTTATTGCAACATTGGTGTTTTTGAACTTTGTATATTTTCTGGAAAAAAGTGGGCGGTATATCATCGTGTTCATACTTGTATTGTGTCCACAATTGTACTGTGTCCACACCTGTATTGTGTCAACACACACTTAGATTTGCACTTACCATATTGATTCAGGATTCAGTGAGCGGGGGTATAACTTGGTGCCATTTGGCAACAGGTCTAGTTTCATTTTGTCACAATGGTAAAGTTTGAAAAGGGAAAATTTTTTTTACTTATCATTGAATTTCAACAAATAAGTAATTGAGAACCATCTTCTCTCTAGCGAGGAGAACAATATTTCTCATGCATTTTTCGGAGAGTTGAAAAAAGGACAGAAATTAGAGAATCGCTGTTTTTGCATTGATATAAATCATTATGGTATAGAGGCATTTACGAATATAATCCATGCCGCTGGTAAATACAGCCATTTACTGGTCAATTGAATTGACCAACCCTAGAATTTGTAAAGTAACCTTGAACTAAACATTATTTGATAAAATCATTTACTATGCTTGGTTATGTTATTATATTATTACCCTTAAATTAAGCTTTTGGTTGATTTGAAACAAATGAAATATGAACATGATGAATATGAAGTGCACCATATATATTGTCAACTGACTAGATTAGAATTTATAACTAGTTTTGTCCTTGCCAAAGTACTCATCAAGTGGCTTATGACTAGACATTACTTTTTGTTAGTACAAAGTCTTGGTTCTGCTATCATTGAAAAGTGATTGTGTTGTTCCAAATTGGTTCTTTTGGTTTCAGTGTGTGTAGTTGTTGGTTGGTGTCCATTTAAGACATCAAGAAAAATTGTCCAAAAAACAAACAAACAAAATTCTAGCAGGGTATCATGTGATGCACCATTACTATCTTATGCTTGTGAAAATGGAAGATTTGGAGGGGTGGTTGGGGCATGGTGGGACATAAAGTTTTTGATGTGTCTGTATGTTTGTCTATAAATTTTTGACATTCTCTTTATGTTTTAATAGTAAGTGATATAGCTTTAATATTTTCATGTGTATTCCATGTAGCACAACTTTTTTTTTAACAATACCAGAATATCTGACCTCATGACCTTGATCTTAGCATGTGTCCAACTTAAAAAAAAAAATTAGATCTAAAATTGGGTATATCATTTGAACGGTAACAGATAAAGCATTCTAATTTTGCATATGAATACCTTAATTGCTTTTTCAATATCATATTTATACATGAATACTAAAAAAAACTTTTCCCTTTGCTAAATTATTGTTTTACCTGAACATTTTAAGTTTGTGTTCCAGATTCTGTAAAATTTAAGTACTTCATTTTCAGTTTTAGTTCTTTGTTAAGTCTTATATATTTTATATTCAGTTTTAGTTCAGCTTTTATATGTTATGCATTTTATTTTCAGTTTGGATTCCCATTAAGTTTTGTATATTTTATTTTCAGTTTGGGTTCCCAGTTATGTATATTTATACCCCCCGCAAACAAAGTTTGGGGGGGTATATAGGAATCACCCTGTCCGTCCGTCTGTCCGTCCGTCTGTCCACACTTCTCGTAAGCGCAACTCCTCTTAAACCACTTGAAG
>MJUU01066600.1:120725-134504 GCA_002080025.1 Modiolus philippinarum
TTTTCAGTTTGGGTTCCCTGTTAAGTTTTGTATATTTTATTTTCAGTTTGGGTTCCCTGTTAAGTTTTATATATTTTATTTTCAGTTTGGATTCCCTGTTTAGTGTTGTATATTTTATTTTCAGTTTGGGTTCCCTGTTAAGTTTTGAATATTTTATTTTCAGTTTGGGTTCCCTGTTAAGTTTTGTATATTTTATTTTCAGTTTGGGTTCCCTGTTTTGTATATTTTATTTTCAGTTTGGGTTCCCTGTTAAGTTTTATATATTTTATTTTCAGTTTGGATTCCCTGTTTAGTGTTGTATATCTTATTTTCAGTTTGGGTTCCCTGTTAAGTTTTGAAGTTGCCAGGAAATTAAAAAGTAAATATAATACAGAGCCATATAAAATGTTTATATCCGGAGCTTCACCACCACATGTATGTTTAGATTATTAAGATGTAACTTTTCTCATTAAGGTAGTTCGGGGGCCTAAAAACAAAACGATAGATTTTTCTTTTTTTTCTGTAACTGAAAGTTTAATTAATTCACTTCAAAATTTTAGTAAAAATTCAATAGGTTACCGATTTCGTTTTCCGGGAAAAGCTTCCGAAAATAGCAAGCTTTTGACTTTTTTAATATAGTCTATATAGGGAGAAAATACAATTTTAGAAATATTTATATGAATAAAACGATAGATTTTGGTGAAAATGTAGTATAAAGTATGTTAAAGAAATCTCTTTGGAAATATCAAATAAAAAATAAGGGTCACCGATCATATTTTTGACAAAATCATGAAAATGTGATTTTTCCCTTATTATTTCTTTAGAATTATCTCCCTTTAATAAAATAAGAATTTTTCAAAAACTGACATATTTTGTAAGCTGGCAGCATAACTTTTGCTAATTTCATTTTATTTATCCTCAATAAACTATTTAAAATCATTTTGACAACATTTTAATAGTAAATTCAAATTTTCATCAGATGCGCGAGATGGATGCGCAGTTTTAGACACCCGAGCTACCTTAAACACTTAATCATTAGCTGACTTTATAGAAAATGAAACTCTTTCTATGTTTGTAGTTATTATGATTTACATAATACTAGCAGATAAATAAACCAATGAAGGGATATGGGGTAAATGTACATGGGACAAAATCCCTAGAAATACATGGTAAGATTAAGAAAATTAAACAATGCTTTCATTGTTATTCTTCATCTTGAAGTCACCATGAGACCTTCAACAAAGAGGAAACACTCTTACCTCATAGTAAGTTCAAGACGACCCCTAGCACCGGTTTGAGTGGAATTCACTTTGAAATGTTTAATAACTTTACATCCATGTATCCACTGTTTTACATCCTGCATTTTAGCAGATAGTATGTGAAAAGCCTTTTTAAATGGTATCAATAAAATCTGAGACAGTATAAGAATGTAAAAAACTAATATGATGTAAAGAAGCCAAAGCAAGAAGATAATTATTGATGGCAGGATCATCTAACATTATAAGCATGTATCTTTGATGTTAGGTCAACATTGAGGCAAATTCCATCAAATTGACATACATGTACATGTTCACTCAAGCAACTTTCAACATTTAAGTTACCATCCAATTTTCATATCTCAGTTACTATACATAATTGGATTATCGTACCTTAAATAGGCATGCATATCTTTTTGTAGGTCATCATCCAGGCAAAATTAGGCCACATTGATCTTTATTTTCTACTTGATTGACTTTTGAAATTACATTCAAGTTCATGTTCAAGTTCAGACATCAGTTATTGTACAAGTTATTATCTGCATATACCAGAATCTCTGATGGTAGGTCAGCATTGAGGCAAAATTAGCCCATGTTCCATTAAGAGACCATTTGTACAGTCAAACTTCAATAGCTTGAACACCCAAGGGACCAATGAAAACAGTTCAAGCCAAAAGGGTGTTGGAGATATCAAGGTTAAACTATGTTTAAACTTGAACAAAGAGACTACAAAAAAGGGTTTGAGGCATCTATGGTGTTTGAGTTAATGCAGTTTGAGTCATCAAAGTTCTATTGTTATTGTTAGTTATCAATGTTTTGTTGTGTTTTTTTACTATTAAGCCATATTGACTTAGTAAAACACACAGAATATAATTAACCTAATATACAGTGATCATAAACCTTATGAAATAATATTGATTGATGTTGAGGTCTACAAATCATTTATCTACATTTCTTGTCATGTATGTTTAACAATATTTGCAAAGTTCAATTGTCATATTTTATCACAAATGAAGTACTTTCACTGAATATTATAGTATTTTGCTGCTGAACATGTACTGATCTTGAAAAAACTGAACATAATTGATACACTACATTCACATAACATTTACAAGAAGTCATGTAACTTTAGATGAATTACACCTTTCACAATAGACATGACAGAAGAATAATGCATGTCTTGTTCTATTTTAGTCTTCATACAGAAAGAAGGATCCAAAGTTTAAAGAAATGACCGATGCAGAATTTAAAACCTTTCTTCATAAACTAGGTAATACTTTTATAACATTAAAGGCATGCATGACAGCTCTACATATTATCATCACAAAAGTCAAAATTTTCAACATAAACACAGTATGATTTTGATAATTTTGGATATGTTTCAGTTTTAATTTAAATACCCTTAAAAAGTTTTGGAGTTAAACAAGAGTAAATCTTACCTGACTTACCAGCACATTATTTATTTCACATATAGTGTCAACACCCCATTTTTGTCCATGCATCCATCACCAATAGGTCTTGTTTTTTGTCTCTTATTCTTCAAACACTATAAGAATATAATTTTCCCTTGTCTATGACCTTAACAGTCTACTTGTTCCTATTGTGCAACTAATTTAGCAATTTCACTAGTCTAATCTATAGGTGTGATAAAATTGATCAATACCTATTGGTATAGGGCTATATATTTTGCAAAAAAAATTTGGGAACTTGCTATTATTTACTCATCTCAACAATGATGGTCCTTTAGAATTGTCCAACAACACTATTGTATATCACACATATATTATAATAGTGTATATGTTTATACAATCAAACTTTAATGAGGGGGGCAGGAGGTGGTCTGATCCAGGAATCCCGACTTTATTTTTTCCAAATCTCGAAATCCCGAACTACAAAGAAACCTCAAGACTGATGAAATCCCGATTCCCGGTGAATAAATTTCCCGAACTCCCGGGCTTAAATCATAAAAATCCCAAAATCCAGGGCTTAAAAACATCCAATCCTGACATCCCAAAAATGGTCCTGCCCCCCTCTTTAATGGTTAAAATGTCAAATGAAAACAGTTCAAGCTTAAGATGTGTTTGAGCCATTGAGTTGAAACCATGTTTATACTTGAACAAAGGGACAATGAAAGAGGTTTGAGACATCCATTGAGTTGAGCTATTGCAGTTCAAGTTTAGCTGTATACATAAGTGACTAGATAGGAATTGTGTGGCATTATTTTGTGTATTTTTATGTACATCATGAATTTGAATGTAATCATTAAAGTTTTTTTCTACTTTGTGAACTTCACATCTGAATTAAAACACATATCTCATACGATCATTTAGGAAGTTCTTAAATACATGTAGATATCAGTCCATTGTGGACAAATATGAAGTATCGATCTGAACTGTGATTCCAGATTCATTTTCTGTAAAGTACTTGGATGAACATTTCTTTTCACTTTCAAAGACCTTTCAACAGCAATTGCTATTGAGTTGCTACCGGACACTACCACAATAGAATTGGAGGTTTAGTGCACCATAAAACCAGTTTAACCCACCATTTATTATACCCCCACTTGTGAGTGGGTTGTATATTGGAATACCATTGTCTATCCCTCTGTCTGTCCTTCCATCCGCCTGTCCGTCTGAACTTGGTCGGATTCTTCTCAGCTACTGGTGGGCCAATTTATTTCAAATTTTGTATTTGACTTTATATATAGAGGGAATGTGTTGCTTGCCATTTTGGTCACCTTATGATATCAACTTCCTGTTTGGCGAGACTTAGCCATTTTTCCCTATATTGAGCATAAAGAACATTTTCGTCACACTTTTCTCAGCTACTGCTAGTCCCATTTACTTCAAATTTAGTATTTGACTTTATATGTAGGGGGAATGCGTCGTCTGTCATTTTGGTGACTGTATGACATCAACTTCCTGTTTGGCGGGACTTAGCCATTTTCCCTTTATTGAACATACTGAAAATTTTTGTTGCTTTTTCCTCAGCTACTGCTGGGCGGATTTATTTCATATTTGGTATTTGACATTATATATAAGGGGAATAGGTCACCTGCCATTTTGGTCACCGTATGATATCAACTTCCTGTTTGGTGGACTTAGCCATTTTTCCCTTTATTGAACATGGTGAAAAATTTCGTCACACTTTTCTCAGCTACTACTTAGACCCCTGCTGTGATATCCTTGGATAAATTTTCTCCTTTTCCCTACTTATCCAAGGATAAAAGCAGGTAAAAGTAGGAAGAGTATTCGGACAGGGATTATCCTACATTAAGCAGGGAATACGAAAAGCAGGGACTTTCCCTCTCACTCTCATAAGCAGGGATACTCAATCCCTGCTTATCCTAGGATAATCCTTGCATTATCCCTGCTTTTACCTGCTATAAATCCAAGGTTTTTCTTGCTTTGCCAAGGTTGTCATTTGAATAATCTATGGGAATGCCAATATTTTGGGGGGAAAACCATCTGTGACACAGGAAACAACAAATTACATCAGGGTGCAAAAATACAACATAATGAATTTTTCACAAACAGAATTTAGTTCAAAAGATTTACCAGTGATATTATTATACATTGTTTTTCAAAACTTAAATTGTCATTAATTCTGTTGATGCAAGTTTTTAATAATTTTTAAAAAATTTTTAGAAGTTTCATTTATCCAACTTTTTAACTCCAAAAATTTGTTTCTGTTCCATTAATAATATTCTCTCTTACATCATATATGTTTTTCAAAGCAGAATTTAAAGTAATACCTCAGATACCTTCTATTTCTTTTGAAATCCTTTGTTTCTTTTGAAATCCTTTGTTTACATGGGTATAATCAATGAATGAAGATTTTTAAAGGTTTAAATTAATTAAATCAAACTTAAGTAAATTTAGTCAAAAAGAGTCCCAAAAACTGTTTTATTTATCATTATTTAATAGTAACTAATCTGACAGTCAGCAAATAAGTCCCATAAAATGTTTTCTTCTTCCTATCCTTCTTTTACTTTTGGCTCTTGTTTTGAATTTTATTGCTTTCATCATGATCATTTAGAGTCTTGAAATCATATTTAAATATGGATACTTATCAAACATTCTTTTGACTTGATGAGGTCTAAAGCTTTGTCCTTGCTTTGTTAAAAGCTGGGACTTAAGTATATATGCATCTAATATCAAAGTCTTTGCTTTATCCCAGGTTTTATAACACCTTGGACTTTAACTTCGGTGAAAGTCCAAGCTTATACCTACTGTTTAGAATGTCTCAGATTGTCCAAGGTTTATGCAAAATTTTAACCTAGGATATCCTACATTTGTAGGATGACCAAGGATATCCTAGGATTAAATTTTTAGCTGCGATATTTTTTCGCATGGGTAGGCTGATTTATTTCATATTTGGTATTTGACTTAATATATAGGGGGAATACGTTACTTGCCATTTTGGTCACCCTATTATATCAACTTCCTGTTTGGTTGGACTTAGCCATTTTTCCCTTTATTGAACATGGTGAAAATTTTCGTCACACTTTTCTCAGCCACTGCTCGGATGATTTATTTCAAATTTGGTATTTGATTGTATATATAGGGGGGAATCTGTCGTCTGCCATTTTGGTCACCTTATGATATCAACTTCCTGTTTGGCGGGAATTAGCCATTTTTCCTTTTTATTATGTAAAATAATACGAGTGGGGGTATACCTAGCACGACAACATGTGCAACATCATGTTTTGAAATGGGTGTACCAAGTTAGGACCATTTTGGTCGATTGTGCACCTACTTTGACATTTGCCCATCAGATTTTGGCTCTTGACAATTCTTGAAGGGTATTTTGTTATTACCCCATTCATTGTTATGTTAACATGGAATTGATATACTTATTTTTGTATGCTTTAAGGTGGAACACCAAAAGAAATTCTTGATAATGATGAAATGATGCAGCTATTTTTACCAGCATTAAGAGCAGATTATAGTCTGCTTGACCAATTTGAGTAAGTTATGTATTACGATTTAACAGCACACTGTACAGATTACTGTAATTGTACTTTTTTTCGCGGGTACCAATTTTCGCGAATTTCCGTCTGCATACAAGTTCGTGGGTTCTTAATTTTGCAGTATTCTCATTAGATTACTAATTACGCATATTTATACGTATTCGCATGTATTTATTTTCGCAAAAAAGTGTTGACTGCAAAATTCGTGAAAATAAGTACAATTACAGTAATTATCTTCTGGACAGTTTGAGTAATAAGTTTTATAATACCACTTAGAGCAGATTATTGTCTGCTATATAGATTAGTGATTATATATTTTTTCACCTCTCTGCACATATTATCGTCTGCTTGAAAGTTTGAGTAGTTATATATTTGAAAACCTGTCTGTACAGATTTGTGTGCTGGACAGTTTTAATGTCCTAACATCTCTATTGGCCAATTATATTTTGCTCAACCAGTTTGAGTAAATTAGATATTTTAAACCTCAGACCTAAAAAAATATCTGTGTTTCCGGTAAAATACTCTTCAAAATAAGGGTCAGTAGGTAGGCATTTTTAAAATTTTTCTAAATCTTTTTGCATAGACATATAGAGAGTAACTTCTGGACTTTAACAGTGCTTCTTTAAAAATTGTCAAAAAACTTTAGGGTAGACATTTTTAGCCCCAAAAATCTAGGGTCGGTCAGGTTACCAGAAACACAGATTTTTTTTTATTCTGCCTTATTGAGCATATTATTGTCTTTATATAGTCTATATTTAAAAAAAAAAACTTATGAATTTCTACTATGGCTAGTATTTCTTACTGTCCATGCAAGTATATTGTTCTAATGCAGTCATGAATCAAACTGATTTGAAATTGCTTGATCAGTTAATATGCTTTTTAGGTAACATCACTTGAAAGTGTAAATACAAATATGAAAGATTGTAAAACAAAATATGATCGGGTCATCAGATTTCATGGCCTTAAACTTTAATTATGACAACATAAGTTCCTTTGAAAAACAGTGTAATCCAGGAAAATCAATGAATGTCCCACAATAACCCATTATCAGACTGTACAGGTTCAATTCAGTGATAACCAATTACCAGACTGAACAGATTGAAATAACTGTAGATATGAATTCATGTAAATTATTTTATATATTTCAGCTTCACCCTTGAGCCAGGGATACCAGTGTTATCCTGTCCTATTGATATGTTTTATATATTCCAGTTTTACACCAGAGCCAGGGAAACCAGTGCTATCCTGTCCTATTGATATGTTTTATATCTTCCAGTTTTACACCTGAGCCAGGGATACCAGTGTTATCCTGTCCTATTGATATGTTTTATATATTCCAGTTTTACACCTGAGCTTGGGATACCAGTGTTATCCTGTCCTATTGATATGTTTTATATATTTCAGCTTCACCCCTGAGCCAGGGATACCAGTGCTATCCTGTCCTATTGATATGTTTTATATATTCCAGCTTCACCTCTGAGCCAGGGATACCAGTGCTATCCTGTCCTATTGATATGTTTTATATATTCCAGTTTTACACCAGAGCCAGGGATACCAGTGCTATCCTGTCCTATTGATATGTTTTATATATTTCAGCTTCACCCTTGAGCCAGGGATACCAGTGTTATCCTGTCCTATTGATATGTTTTATATCTTCCAGTTTTACACCTGAGCCAGGGATACCAGTGCTTTCCTGCCCTATTGATATGTTTTATACATGTATATTCCAGTTTTACACCTGAGCTTGGGATACCAGTGTTATCCTGTCCTATTGATATGTTTTATATATTCCAGTTTTACACCTGAGCCAGGGATACCAGTGTTATCCTGTCCTATTGATATGTTTTATATATTTCAGCTTCACCCCTGAGCCAGGGATACCAGTGCTATCCTGTCCTATTGATATGTTTTATATATTCCAGCTTCACCTCTGAGCCAGGGATACCAGTGCTATCCTGTCCTATTGATATGTTTTATATATTCCAGTTTTACACCTGAGCCAGGATACCAGTGCTATCCTGTCCTATTGATATGTTTGATGGTGACGAGGATACAAAACATGATGATGGGCCGTGCAGGTTGAAATAATTGTAGATAATTCATGTAAACTATTTTTATATATTCCAGTTTTATGCCTGAGCCTGGATACCAGTGTTATCCTGTCCTTTTGATATGTTTGATGGTGACAAGGATACATAACATGATGATGGGGCCGTGCAGGTTGAAATAATTGTAAATAATTCATGTTAACTATTTTTTACATATTCCAGTTTTACACCTGAGCCAGGGATACCAGTGCTATCCTGTCCTATTGATATGTTTGATGGTGACGAGGATAAAAAACATGATGATGATGGTGAGTTTGACATAAACAACATCTTGCACTATGATACGGAGAATTTACAGTAACTATACATATATAATGCAAACACATGACGTTTTCAGAATTCAGTCTTAAAAAATTGATTGCTCTAGTCTAACTCCATACTGTATATTTTTACTTACTAAACATATCCAAACCATTTCTTAATCTTAATAGATTAATATACCAGTGACATACCTGGCAACTTTTCAAAATGCTCATGGGGGTTTTGATGCATGAAACAACTCTAGTCATACCCTAAAAGCTATAAAGGGGGCTTCAATCCTTTATCCTATTGTTCCTGTTGTTTTTTTTTTAGCATCTTTATGATTACAATCACCATGCAATAACCAAAAGAATGTTTTGATTAACTAGGAAGTAATTTTTGCTTTCTGAAAATTTCGAATTCCCTGCTCTCATATGAAGGAATATCCCCATAAATAGTTTGCAGGTGTGCAGTGAAACGCCCTTTAATCTGAGAAGTAAAATAACCCAGTCAATTACAACACAACTTATAATAACCATCAGTTACATTGTGCAAAAGACAAATTAAATTTGAGAGCACATATTACACAGACACAGGACAGATTATGACAGCCATCTTATTCCGGACTTGGAAAGTTAAAATGCCCTTCAAACTTAATACTACTGATTACTTTAGTCTTGAACATTCTACATTCTAGCCAAACTCCTGATTACTTTAGTCTTGAACATTCTACATTCTAGCCAAACTCCAAACAACTGATTTGCCAGTCAGATTCCATAGACTTGAAAGTAGGCTTCATACAACTCGGTACTCTGTATTTTCAATATTCTATTCACTGTTTATTTCCAGCATGGAAGGAGTTGACTAGTGGTCCATTCAGCCTACAGTTTTTACCAGGAGGACATTTTTTTCTGAAAGAGAAGAAAAATATGAAAGATTTGTTAGATTATATTGCAAAAGGACTGGTTTGATGATGGTTTATGTATAGCTATTAGTATTTATAAATTGGTGCTGTAATATTAGATATCAAGATGGTATTGGTTTTATATAATTAATTGTGATGGCACAGTAATCAGAGAAATTAGGATTGAATCTCGAAGACTATTGTTTGCATTATATTTTCAATAAGAGTGTTGATACTCTATTATTTGAACCAAAAAAATACAAAGCTTTAAGAATGAGATATTATTTCTCAAAAATAACACCAAATGTTTACACTTATGGGAAGTTTTTACATCATAAATGTCTGGTAGCAGTTTTAAAATGATTAAATGCATGTAACATTCCATGACAGTAGTTATAATTTTATAATGCTGGTCTACGACATAAAAATGATGACAGCTATGCATATTGATATCAGTTCATATTGATAAGGTCACAAGTGCAAAATGAATATCTTTCTTATTTTTTTGTATATTTTTTGTATATGCTCTGTTGCAGAGTAATTTAAGAAAAAAAATTGGTATATTAATATATATTTATACAGTTATATGTTTACATTAAAATAATCTAGAAACATACATTATTGTTATTTTCTGTTATAAAAAACCTAAGATGATATCTTAGCATCAATTTGTCTGCCTTGCAAACTGATCATGTGACCCTGCACAGAAATTCCCATCAATCTCATGATGCTTAGTCTTTTTTTCCCTGCACTAACCTTTATTATGACATGTTGAAATCTGAATTAGTGAACTTACTGTATGGTTGATAACTGAAGTGCTTTTTAATTATGAAAAAATTACAAAAGGCCATATGAGTTTATCTATATATATATCTGTGTGCATCATAGACATAATGGCCTCAAATGTTTCTACCCTTGTCCAGTAAATTCTAATTTTCCTCATTGCTATTAGAGTATAAAAGTTGACAATTTTAAATTCTTGATCGGCACAAGAGTTATATTACATGTACAATTATTTATAAAAAGATTGGAACTTCCCCTAAAAACAACTCTCATAAATCCATAATAAGCATTATTGCTTGAAATCAAAATCCTTTTTAGCTCACTTACGTGATACCCCTAGCCTTAGCTTCTGCATCGGGATAGGTAGAATGAATAAATGTTATTCCTATTACTTGTTGAATGCCATTCCTTTAACTGACATGTTCCCCATGTACTTTTTTGGATGACATCTGCATTATATGCTTTGGATGCTGTCTGTGACATCCATTTAACCTTTGAGCAACTGCGTTAGGTAGAATGGTTAAAGTCCATTCTGCTTACTGACATTTCCCATATCAACCATAGTGGTAAACATGCTGCATTTTTTGATGACAGCTGCAATGCATGCTTCGGATGCTGTCTTGACCTACATTTAATGCATGGGCAATAAAATGGTCAAATTTCATTACTACTTACTGACATGAACCAAATTAACCATATTTCCATGCATGATGAACTCTGGGATTACAACTGCAATGAATGCTTTGGATGCTGTCTGTAACCTACATTTTATGCACGAGTGACTTGGTTATGTGGAATGGTTAAAATCCATTCCCTCTTAATGACATGTCTTACATTAATGCAGATCAATTTTTTAGATTTAAGCCTATTGGAAAAATATGAAACAGTTTATCAAATTTGTTATATATATATATATATATATATATGATTTTTCCTCTCACTTTATAAAGTAAGGGGGTTTATATGATACTGCTAGCCTTGGCATCTGCTATCGATTAGGTAGAATTTTTAAATGCTATTCCTATTATTGACAAGCCCCCCATAAACCATATTTATATGCATGATGCATTTTTGGATGACAGCTTCAATGCTGTCTGAGACCTTAATTTTGCATTTGAGCATTTCAGTTATGTAGAATGGTTCAATTCCATTCCTGATTACGGACATGTCCAACATCGACCTTAGTGGTATGAATGATGCACTTTTGGATGACACCTGAAATGCATGCTTTGGATGCTTTCTGTGACCTACATTTTATGCATGAGTGACTGAGTTATGTAGAATGGTTAAAGTCCTTTCCCTCTTACTGACATGTCTTTAATCAACCATCTTATGCATGATACATTTTGGGATGGCAGCTGCAATAATGAATTCTTCGGATGCTGTCTGTGACAAACAATTTACGAATGAGGGGCTTGGTTTGGAAATGGGTCCATTCCCACTTACTTCAATATCCCACAATGTCCCACATCAATCATGTTTGTATGTATGATGTATTTTAGGATCACAGCTGCAATGCAAGTGATCAACTTATTTCAATTTTCAACGATAGCAGCAGGTATATCGATGATATACTTACCATTGACAATCCCCAGTTTTTAGCTCACCTCACGAAGTGAGGGGGACTCATGTGATACCCCTAGCGTCGGCATCGGCGTCGATGTCCGCGTCCGGTTAGAAAGAATGGTTAAGGTCCATTCCTGTTTACTGACATGCCCGACATCAACCATATTGGTATGCCTGATGCAATTTGGGATGACGACTGGAATGCATGCTTAGGATGCTGTCTCTGACCTACATTTTACGCATGAGCGACTTGGTTAGGCAGAATGGTTAAAGTCCATTCCCGCTTACTGACATTGCCCATATCAACTATATTGGTATGTATGATGCATTTTGGAATGACAACAACTCTGCATGCTTCGGATGCTGTCTCTGACCTACATTGTACGCATGAGCGACTTGGTTAGGTAGAATGGTTAAAGCCCATTCCCGCTTACCGACATGGCCCACATCAACCATATTGGTATGTATGATGCATTTTGGGATGACAACAACAATGCATGCTTCGGATGCTGTCTCTGACCTACATTTTACGCATGAGCGACTGGGTTAGGTAGAATGGTTAAAGTTCATCCCCGCTTACTGACATAGCCCACATCAACCATATTGGTATGTATGATGCATGTTGGGATGACAACAACAATGCATACTTTGGATGCTGTCTCTAACCTACATTTTACGCATGAATGAGCGACTTGGTTAGGTAGAATGGTTAAAGTCCATTTCCCCGTACTGGTATTGCCCACATCAACCATATTTGTATGTTTGATGCATTTTAGGATGACAACAACAATGCATGCTTCGGATGCTGTATCTTACCTACATATTACGCATGAGCGACTTGGTTAGGTAGAATGCCCGCTTACCGACATGGCCCACATCAACCATATTGGTATGTATGATGCACTTTGGGATGACAACAACAATGCTGTCTCTGACCTGCATTTTACACATGAGTGAGTTGGTTAGGTAGAATGGTTTAAGTCCATTCCCCCTTACTGACATGTCCCATATCAACCATATTGGTATGTATGATGCATTTTGGGATGACCTCAACAATGCATGCTTCGGATGCTGTCTGTGGCCTACATTTTACACATGAGCGATTTGGTTAGGTAGAATGGTTAAAGACTATTCCGGATTACTGACATGGCCCACATCAATCATATTGGTATGTATGATGCATTTTGGGATGACAACAACAATGCATGCTTCGGATGCTGTGTGTGTCTGACCTACATTTAATGCATGAGCGACTTGGTTAGGTAGAATCCCGCTTACTGACATGCCCCTTAGCAACCATATTGGTATGTATGATGCAATTTGGGGTGACAACAACAATGCATGCTTGGATGCAGTTTGTAAAATATAATTTATGCATGACTGAATCTGTTAAAAGGAATGATTATAGTCCATTCCTGTTAACTGACATGCGGAACGAGGTGAGCTTAGCAGGCTGCTTATGAATGATTAATTCGTTTAAGTAGAATGGCTAAAATACATTCCCACTTACTGACATGAACCATATCCCTATGAATCATGCATTCTGGGATGACACCTGAAATGCATGCTTTTGATGCTTTCTGTGACCTACATTTTATGCATGAGTGACTGAGTTATGTAGAATGGTTAAAGTCCTTTCCCTGTTACTGACACGTCTTTAATCAACCATCTTATGCATGATACATTTTGGGATGGCAGCTGCATAATGAATTCTTCGGATGCTGTGTGACAACTGTGTGACAAACAATTTACGAATGAGGGGCTTGGTTTCGAAATGGGTCCATTCCCACTTACTTCAATATCCCACAATGTCCCACATCAATCATGTTTGTATGTATGATGTATTTAGGATCACAGCTGCAATGCAAGTGATCAACTTATTTCAATTTTCAACGATAGCAGCAGGTATATCGATGATATACTTACCATTGACAATCCCCAGTTTTTAGCTCACCTCACGAAGTGAGGGGG
>MJUU01066600.1:139055-154119 GCA_002080025.1 Modiolus philippinarum
ACATTCAAAGATCTTCTTCTCAGAAACTACCATTCCAATTAGAACCAAACTAAGCCATAATGGTCCTTAGGTGGTCCAATCCAAAAATTGTATCTGGCAGGTCCATACCTCATCCAAGATGGCCACATCTGGAACATAGTTTTTACATTGGCCCTATTAATTTAAGGGGAACCTCTGCCCAATTTTTTGAATTTTAATTTGAATTGTGGTCCGAATGTTTCAATTTCAGCATTATGTATTGCTTTGATTATAAGGGGAACCCCTGCTCAAATTTTTTTGAATGGTGTTCTATTATGGGTTGTAATGGATGGTGGATCTGTCTGTTGCCATGGAAACCAAACAAGAATACTGTAATTTCAGGAAAAAAAAGTATTCTGCTAAATTTTATGTTTTGTTTTTTCCTATTGGAAATGCCTTTTATCTATGTCAGCCATGGTCCAGGTGAGCGATACAGGCTCTTGAGAGCCTCTTGTTATTTTGCAACTTCGATATTTATGTATTTTGAAACCATTTGGTCGATACCACTGCTGGTGGACCAGAGGCCCCAAGGGTATACCAGCCGAATAGTCAGACTTGTCTGAACAGAAAAAATTACCTTGCTTTTTATAGAAATTTAGTTTTATCAAAATTCTAACCACTTAAAAATACTGAGGCTTCATTCCGTGTATGACACTTGGTGGATGTCCTTGGTACTGAATTTGGCCTCCTATTTCGATATTTTTGGTAATGCGTACTTCTTTTTTCACTACTTTTGGATTTTGGATTATGGCTTTCCACATCATTTGATTCTAATGCTGCTAATGAGAGGTAACTCCATGAAACATGTGTACAGCATCACGAAATTGACTTTTTTTTCTTTTTGCAACTGGGGTATTTATAGAAAATAATGAAAGGATATGAAGTAAATGTACATAAGACAAAAACACACATGATACATAGAAAACTCCAGTTTATCAAGGACAGGGCTTTTATTCCTGTCTACATCTTGATGTCGCCTGAGGGTCTTTAACCATACAGAGGTTAACAATAATCATCCCGTCAAGAGAGATAAAAAGGCCCCTAGCGTGCACCTAAACGGTATTCTTGACAAAAATCATATCAAGGTCGCTCCCTTACTCCCCACCCGCCATGGAGTGCCAACTTAAGCGATGCTCAGGGTTATCCAGCTGAAAGCACCAGGGTTGTATTTTTATATTCCTTGTTTTGGTCGTTCTGTTTCTTGATCACTTTGATTTCAATATGGGTCCATTATGTTCTTTGTTTCTACATTTCCTGTTCCTTCGATGGATTCAAAGGAGTACCAAGGGGGTATAATTCCTCTTTTCTGAACAGTTTTTAGATTTCGTGCGAAATGTAAGCAAAAATTGCCTAGATTCCCTTTTTTGAAAGCTGGATTTTGTTTTTGTCTGTTAATACAATACAGTGTTGTTTGTTGGACTTATTGGTAAGGAGAGGACTTTAAATAAGTGGTGACAACTTGTTGTTGGCAATAAAATATTACAACAAATTATTGGCCCTTGTTGACTGTTTACAATTAATGTTATTTGGTGTGGAGTTTGGTTTTGATGTTATTCTCTGGTTCTGATTTGAATTTTTCATTTTAATTTTTTTCTGTTCGATATCATTTGGTTTCAAATACGAGGCTGCCAAAAAAAGGAAAAACAGAAACCTAACGCTACAAGTATTGATATAGGATATCCTTTTGAAAGTAAATACAATAACTAATGCAGTTTGGTGATTTAAGTTTCAATGATTTACACTGACTATTTATATTCATGTATACTTTTAACGTCTTATTTCTATCATATCGGTTCGCAGCAAACATTCTATCCGAGTTTTCTGTGGTTTTGGAATTAATGTTAAACGGCGGCAATGTTTTTTATCGGATCAGAACGAAATGAGCAATCTTTGTTAAGGAACTTTAGTACATCATTCCTGTAAGGTCTAGTTGAATTTGCTTCAACCGTTTCAGAGGAGAAGATGAAAATGCGATATTCCCATAGGGTCAAATGTTAAACTATGTTCTGTGCTGGCGGCCATGATTTCTATCGGATCGGAACGAAAGCCATCTTTGTTTAGTAAATCAGTCCTGTAAAGTTTAATTGAATTTGCTTCAGCTGTTTCAGAGGAGAAGATGAAATTGTGATTTCCCATATGGTCCAATGTTTAACCTAAGTTACGCGCTGGTGGTCACGTTTTTTATCGGATCGCAACGAAATGAGAAATCCTTTTAAAGGACCTTCCATACATCATTCCTGTAAAGTTTGGTTGAATTTGCTTCAGTGGTTTCAGAGGAGAAGATGAAAATGTGAAAAGTTGACAAACGGACGCCAAGTGATGGCAATAGCTCACATTGCCCCTTTTGGTCAGGTGAGCTAAAAAATAGCCAATAATCAGAAAATTCACTAAGTTGGTAAGGGGATCCCAAGATCTGAAAAATGCATCTCAAATTATGGCATGACCCAATGAAGCTCCTTAAAAAGTTTAAGATTTGTGTAATTGACCATTGCAGATACGTCTTTGACTAAAAAAATTCTCTGTTATGCAAAGGGGCTCCGAAGAGCTTGTTTCACTCACTTGCATGGGCTTTGCTGAAATAGTCAAAATAATCCATGTGTCGAAGGGTTTCATTTTAAAGTGCTATATGATCCAAAGTAAAATATCTTCCCTGCTGGCAGCAATTTTGGATGGGTTGCAGACCCACTGTCACCTTATGAAGGGACCACATAAGGAACATAGTGCCCAATTTTGATTCAATTTGGCATAGTGGTTTCAAAGGAGAAAATATTTGAATATGTTTTCCCATAGGACCCAACTAACTTCCCTGCTGGCAGCCATCTTGGATGAAGTACCGATTTTGGTGGATTTTTTTCAAGGGATAACACAAGAACTATTATGATCAAGTTTGGTTCAGATTGGCTTTCTGGCTTAAGAGGCGATCTTTGAATGCTTTCCCATAGAGTCCAATGTAAAACTATGTTCCCGCTGGCAGCCATCTTGGATGCTATGCAGACTTGTCGGACACATTTTTCAAAGGGGACCAAACAAGGACCATTGTTACCAAGTGTGGTTCCAATTGGCAGGGTACTTTCAGCGAGTCCTTTGAATATGTTTCCCTATAGTGTCCAATGTTAAACTAATATCCCTGCTGGTGACCATCTTGGATGAAGTGCAGACTTGCCAGACACATTTATTAAATGGGGACCATTCAAGGATTATTGTCACCAAATTTGGTTTCAATTTGCTTTGCTTCTTTAAAGCAGGTCTCTGAATGTTTTCCCATAGCGTTCAATGTTAAAACTTTATTCCTCCCTGTTGGCCATCTTGGATGTGATGAAAACATGCCGCACATATTTTTCCAATGAAACCAACTAGGAACAAATGTGACTAAGAATGGTTCTAATTAGTCAATTATTTTCAGAGGAGAAGATCTTTGAGTATGTTTGTCTTAGGATCCAATGTAAAATACGTTCCCCACTGGTAGCCATTTTTGATGAGAATTGGACTAGCTGGACACATTTTCAAGGGTGGTCAACTAAGGACTATTTTGACTAAGTTTGGTTCTGGTTTGTTTTGTGGCTTTAGAGGAGAAGATTTTTGAATGCTTTCCCATAGGATCCAATGTTTAACAATATTCCCCACTGGCGGCTATCTTGGATGTGATGCAGCCATGCCATACACTTTTTAAAAGGGGACCAAATAAGGACTGTTGTGACCAAGTATGATACCATTTGGCCAAATACTTCAGAGCAGAAAATCTTTGAAAGTTGGTTTAATGTAAATCTAAGTTTCCCACTAGCTGTCATCTTGGATGAGGTGCAGACTTGCTGGACAAGTTTTAAAGGGAACCATCCAAGGACTATTGTGACCAAATTTGGTTCAAATGGCCCAAGTGGCTTTTAAGAGATAGGATCTTTGAATGAAAAGTTTATGATGGTCGACATATGTCAAGTGATGGCAAAAGCTTAAACTAGGATATCTCAGGTGATCTAAAAACTGATTTTAGTCTGTAAGCTGGAAGTATAGTATCCAAACAGGTCCGAAAATGCATCCCACAATATAGAAGACCAAACATGTAAGTTTGTGACAAAATTACTGTTTACCCATTGCTGAGATAACATTGACAAACCTTGTATGACAACAACGGAAAAAAAACAAAGTTATCCTGAAAAATAATGTTATTGGAAAACAGGGAGTAGTATAGTTTCCCTTGTGTAAAGTTTCCTCAGATTTCTTGGTTTAAGAAGATTTGCACTTACAGAATACTCTGCCCAAACAGATTTAATGAAAAGTAAATGTCAAATTGTCTCCCCTTTCTGATTTCCAACAAAATCATATTTCTTCTTGCACATCTCTATATAGTGTCAGCTTCGTTTGTGTAAAAATCCTACCAGTGATTTATGAGGAAGTGTGATTATTGGATAATCAGTGCAGACAGAATCAATGAAAAGTAGAAGTCAATTGATTTCCTTTTCCTTTCAGACAATAATCATTTTACTTCATGCACATCTCCATATTTTGTTCTCTCTTGGTGTAAAGTTTCGTCAAAATCCTTTAAATGGTTTAAGAAAAATTATGCTAGTGGTGTAATCTGATAAAAAAAAGTCAAATTATCTCCCATTCCATATTTCATACAACAATCATATTCCTTCATGCACATTCCATATAGTGTCCTTCTTTTGTGTAAGTTTCATTACAATCCTTCAAGTACATGTAGTTTCTTACAAGAATTGTGGACAGATGGACAGGGTGATTACTATATACATCCTTCAGCTTAGTTTACAGGTGTATAAAAAACGAAGTATTGGGAAAACAGGAAGAAGATGAGTGAGGGGTTTAAAAAGGGGAAACATGGTACAACTCACATTGTCAAAGCATTAGACCAAATGCAAACATGCAGAAGTATATATAAAAAGTATACCATCCTCTCATACAGAGCAGGAATATAATTAATACACACAAACAAAGTAGTTTCAAAGTACCACATTTCCCTGTCAAGCTGGTCATGCTGGTAAAATAAATAGTTCAGAACAGTATTCTTTAACAATTTATTTTTGAAGACATATGTCAATCTTTAACATGTAACAACTTTATATATAATCTCATATTTAGGCTTGTTTTCCCCATAAATATTTGTATGTCAAACAAACAAGTGTATCAGCAGTACTTGTACAACAGATTTATTTTGGCTTTCTGGAAATCAGGTCAAACCAATTAATTTTATGTTATATGTTGATGCCCCAAGTTTTAGGCCAAGAAATGAATTTTAAGTGATTCTTTTTAACTAAAATAAAAACCAGAAAATATCTGTAAACATATAAATATTAAAAATAAGTTGTAGTAAAATCAAAAACTTCATTTTTTGCATAAAATATCTCTAAATTTATGCAAAAAATTTTATAAAGTTGATTTTGAGTGTTCCTTTTTTCAACTCTCTGAGAAATTTAACTTTGCTTCATTTCATCTTTTGTTTGTTTGTATCATAACCTCTACTGCGTGAAAGAAAACAATAAAGATAATGTGGAACATAAAAATAAATTGGTCTGGCCTCCAATGATTCACAAAAATAAAGTTTTAAATAAAACATGTGTTTTATGGCGGGTTTCCTGGCTCTTTAACGTATTATATTTGCAATTCTTCAATGAAAATACCAATATTCCTCAAGTAACACATATAACAAGTCCTTCTAAACTCCTGTCTTTTATTTGCCAATCAACCAATCAAGATTCTATAGAAATTCTATTGTATACCAATTTGTACTGCCTGAAGGGGTTTACCTTGANACTCCAGTAATGACAAATTGGTATACAAAAGAATTCTATAGAATCTTGATTGGTTGATTGACAAAGAAAAGATAGGAGTTTTGAAGGAGTTGTTATAGGTGTTACTTGAGGAATATTGGTATGTTCATTGAAGAATTGCAAATATAATACGTTACTGAGCCAGGAAATCCGCCATAAATATTTTTTTCCTAAACTGAATATGTGGTCATGTTTTAAAATAGCTGAAGAAATTTGGTGTATTTTATTCCTTCTTAAAAATTGACGAGCAATTTTGGAGTTGGTCTTTGTTTTATATTTTTAGAGTTTTAAAAGCACCAAAGAGAAACATTTGAAGTGTCTAATAGATCACTTACCGGTTAGCCATTTCCTTATATATTTCAACACTTATGTTAAAAGATATCTATGTAAATATAGCAAAAAAGCTTGGGCATACATTTACTTAGAAACACTAAGCAGGTTATAAAGTTACTTTGATTAGAAAGCGTCCATAGAGTTAAGAGAAAAAAGACAAAAAAAGTTGGCCAGAACATTTAAATTATATAAAATCTGGACATATATAATTCTTATTTTTAAATTCAAAATAAAACATTAGGTCTTAGACATACAAAATAACGCCGAGATAAATTCTTGTTATTGAGACATGTAGGCTTCATCTGTTGGTGAACAACTAAATAAATAAAAGTTTCTTCTTAATATATAATTATTTATGAAAACATGGCAAACAGAAGATGTCTGAAATTTATTCTGAAGCTTTGATCTCTTGGAGTTTTGAGTTTTGGGCAAAAAAATGATGTAGCCAAAATCACCTCTGAACCCTTAAAACCTATGCATAACTTTTTTGAAATTATACAAAATTCATGTCAATGGGTTACCAGTTTAATATTTTAAACCCACTTACATGTAAATCAAAGTACAGAAATGTAAAATTAATTTGGATCTTTTGTTTTCCTATGTAGCCTGGAAACCAATGCAGATACAAGGTACAAACTATCCTGAAAGCTCTGAATATCAGAAGAATCCAACAAAAAAATAAAATCAAATGATTTTTTTTTAAGTGCTACAACATTTTGATTGCTGCTACATCAAAAGTAATTTTCGTAGTCTAGCCATTATTTAGAATAAATATGAATCAAATCAAATGAATTCTAATAAATTAAAATTTACTGTCTATTCAATTATTTTTACATATTTCAATTTCGTCTCAAAAGTATGTTAATCCTACATGCCTAGAGGAATGTTTTAAAGTGACACTAATCCATATCAACAAAATTTAATTAAGCATTAAATATATCTATAATTATTAAATTCCCCATAAACAAAGGTGTATTTTTATTTACTTATAAACATTGCTATGATTTTTGCTGGATGACATTTTCCAAAGATATTTATCCATGTTAACTACACTTAGTAAACTAATGTCCACTTCAAGGGCATTTTACAATATTTAAAGCCAGCATTCAAATTTGAACAGTAATTGAATACATTATCCACACTGACTAGAGGTCCTGATGAATGAATTAAAAATAATGAAAATTACCCTGACTGTGTAAATATACCATTTTCAAAATTTAAAAAAGACACATTTACCCTGAGCAATATGAACAATGAATAAATTGTTTAATATTTTGTGAACTGTATTAATTCAAGATCGATACAAACAATTTTCTTCTTTTCTTTGCCTTTCAAGTATATTTTATGATTCTTTACATCCAAATATGCTTCTGTTTGCCATGATTTCATACACACTGTAGACAGCATGAACACCAATTTACTGACCATAATATTCCATAACAATGAACATTAAATTATCATATTTGTTTAACATAATCATAAGCCATATTTTCCATCGTAGAAAAATCATACAAGTTCAACAGAATCACATGATATCATTTATTTGCAATTTTAACCCCAAAATATTGATTCAAAATTTAAATTTAAAACACTTAATCATCTGTTCGAGACAAAACCAAGGGAGATAATCATTTGCGTAAAACTTTGCACAGAAGTATTTACCTCAATCTACTGGGAGTTGTTAACTAGAAATACTACATAACACGTTTCATCAGATCCATGTTTTATCTACAATTATGTTCCAAAAGTATCGCAACATTTGAAATGTACCCGCACATTTCATGTTGAAACAATCTTCATTAAAAAAAGTCTTTCCTTGACAGATTTCAAAATTTGTATTGTTCACAAGATATTATTATGCAGTTTCTTACTGAAATTTAGAAATAATTCTATGATCAGGAGTTAACTAACATTCATGATTTACCGTATTCGACCTTATTAGCGCCCCTGCTCCAATAAGCGCCCCCTCACCCTTTTTCAAAGTCAAAATGCACAAGCGCCCCCTCAAAACTCCCAAACTGCCAAAATTTACTTACGTTTCTTTGCCGATGTTTGAGTTTTAAGCGGGTATATTATCCCCGTAATTTTAAGAAACAGAATGTTTACATACCTCCCATGACTCCTGAGTAACGATATCTATTTATTTATGCCGAATTCGCGTGATTAATTACTGTTACTTTCTCGTTTCACCACGATTTAAACAACCGGAAGTTAAAGACGCATTATAGAACTCAAAAATAATGACGGTAGCGGACATGCATAAATTCCGGTTTTGCCGATTCAATTAAGTGCCCCGTTTTTGAATTTTCTAAGCGCCCTGGGCGCTTATTGGGTCGAATACGGTATACACCAATATGTAATTTTAGGGTCACAAATTGCTAAATATAATGTAAATAATATTTTACTTTGGCTGTTCCAGAAATAATTGTAATTGGGTGGGGGGATGGGGATGGGTGGAAGGCACGTAAATTAAAATTTGATGGGTTGTTGGGTTTATTGGAAAATTGCACTGAAGAGGAAATGATACTACAGAATTATAATTTTATGCATGGTGTTTTTTTTTTTAAAGTATCTTTGAAAGCCCCAATACAATTATTTCTGGAACAGTCTTTTGTATTTTAATCATGTCAATAAAGAAACTACTATAAATCTTAAAAAATATTTCTAAATTACTGTAAAATAAAACTGCATGATCAAGCCCTTCTTAGTAGAGTTAAATTTATTTAGATTTTTTTTTAATATTGCCCATTTTATTATGAAATGCATAGGAAATTTTCAAATGTAGTTCATGTAATACTTAAAGCACTTCACAGTAGTTGTGAAAATATATAGACAAAATAATAAAGGAAACACTCCATTATCCAACATAATCCATCCCTAAACACTTGCATTTTAATAACTTGATATTTTTCAAACTGGGAATTATGTTTATATTTCCTTCAGAAGATTGATTTTTCTTGCTAATTGTAAATACCAACATCTTATTTGTCACTAAATAAATTTAAGGAGGACTGATTATATGATTTTCAGAGGTAAAATAAATACATTTCTCTAATGATATGTCAAGTTTAAACCGGTTTTGACCCGTTGGATAAATTTTCTTTATTCCACGTATGTTGAATAAAGCCCCGTGCTATTTCCCGTCAAATCTATTCGGAATACAGTTCTCGGTGTTTATCATTGATCATTAGAGAAAAAGATTACACCACTTTATCCCAATTATTACCATATTTTATTCACTCTCGACAGTTAAATTTAAAAATTTTGAAATGCTCGGCAAGCCTTGCAATTAAAATTAAAAAATTTAACTATCTCTAGTGGATAAAATATTGTAATGAACGGGATCTTGTGGTGTAATCTATATGTATCTTATGTGATGATTCTATTTAATCCCAAAGCTGCCTTCTTTTCAGGAGAAAGGTTGATATATATTTCATGAACAGTGTCTGACAAGAATGAGGACACCATGCTGCTGATAACTCCCTTATTTCTACAGGGATACCCTTTTTTGTATAAATAACTCATAGGAATACCCTTTTTCTATAAATAACTTATGGGGATGCCATATTGTTTAAAAATAAATCATGGGGATGCCCTTGTGTTTAAAAATGAACTGATGTCTTCATTTAATTGTACAATAATTCTACCACATTTAGTAAAAGTACACAGATCCATGAACAAATTTATATTCGAGACAGCTGATGTAGCAGATTGGAAGGTAGGATTGCCTCCAACTTTTCCAGGACGTAACTGATTGGCATGTACAACCATCCAATGACCTAAAATAAATATAGGAATAAAATAAACAGGAGAATTTAATCATCTGAATATGAAATCTTAAAGTGTTATGGGTTTGTACAAACATAGAAAGCAGCCACAGCCGGCTAAGCTCACCCCGTTGCACAGCATTGTCACATGTTGCACATGTCAGTAACCAGGAATGGACTATAACCATTTGTTTAAACAGATTCAGTCATGCGTAAAATGTAGGTCAGAAACAGCATCCGAAGCAAGCATTGTTGTTGTCATCCCAAAACGCATCATACATACCAGTATGGTTGATGTGGGCCATGTCAGTAAGCAAGAATGGACTTGAACCGTTTTACCTTACCAAGTCTCTCATGCGTAAAATGTAGGTTAGAGACAGCATCCGAAGCATGTATTCCAGTCCTCATCCCAAAATGCATCATACATACCAATATGGTTGATGTGGGCCATGTCAGTAAGCGGGAATGGACTTTAACCATTCTACCTAACCAAGTCGCTCATGCGTAAAATGTAGGTCAGAGACAGCATCTGAAGCATGCATTGTTGTTGTCATCCAAAAATGCATCATACATACCAGTATGGTTGATGTGGGCCATGTCAGTTCAGCGGGAATGGACTTTAACCATTCTACCTAACCAAGTCCCTCATGCGTAAAATGTAGGTCAGAGACAGCATCTGAAGTATGCATTCCAGTCGTCTTCCCAAAATGCATCAGGCATACCACTATGGTTGATGTGGGGCATGTCAGTAAACAGGAATGGACCTTAACCATTCTTCCTAACTGGACGCCGACGCGGATGCTGAAGCAGACGCCGAAGCAGATGCGGACACTAGGGGTATCACATAAGCCCCCCTCACTTTGTGAGGTGAGCTAAAAAAGTTCAAACAGACAAAGTGAATGACAGAAAATCTATTTATATACCGTATATCAGCTTATTTTCGCGTGTGTTCAATTTTCCCTATATTCGTGGTCGACAATATAGCTCAAGAATTAACCTCCGCGTAAATTTCATTGCCCCTTCAAATGTATTACAGAACACTGTAAAACGCAAACTATAAACACATGGAATAAATCACTACCTTGTTTCAAACCAAAATCGCGAATAAAAGCAGACGTGAAATATGGTAAATGGATTCGATAACATGCAGAAAGAAATTTTACCTTACATAAATTTTCATGGTTTCCAAAAATAAATGAAGTATCAGAAACAGAACTTCTATTATCATTTTCATTAGTAATTAAGGGGGTTCGCTACTCCATTTGAAAATAAAAAAAATTTCAAATAAACATGATTTTATGTTAGAAAATTAAAAAAGAAACAATTTAAGTAGAAAAAATTGATATTTTTGAGTTTTAAATGATTGAAAATTTGGCGGGAAACCGAACTCCTCTGATTTTTCATAGGATTAACATTAACAAGGATTGACAATGAATGAATGTGACAGAATAAATAGAATCAAATAAAATTTTTACAGAATGCTCACGAAGTTGTATAACATGAATTTATGGAAAAAAAAATAAGGGGGTCAATGGGCAAAAAATTATAATATTTTTAAATGGATAAAACCCGAGGATTCCGAAAATCTGACAAAAATCCCAAAACATGAGGAGCGAACCTCCTTAAATAAAACATATAATGAAACAAATTTTGACCAATGAAATAACTTTGTAAAAAAATCCTAAAACTGATTACTGTAAACCAAAAAATTTTCGTGAATTTATTTTTTCGCAATCTTCACTAGTATTAAAATATCGCAAAAATAAATCTTAACAATTATTTAAAACCCTATTACAAATGCATCAGAGGAGAAAAAAAAAATCCCTTTAAACTTGAGCTGTTGCCAAATGGCAACCAATTATGCCCCCACTCATTGAACCCTGAATCAATATGGCAAGTATAAATTTAAGTGTGTGTTGACACCATACAGGTGTTGACACAGTAAAAGTATGGACACAATGATTTACCTCCCCTTTTTTCAAAAAAAAAAAAAAAATAAATAAATAAAAGGGAAGTTCTGGGCCCTAAAATCAATTCTATAGGTGCTAGGCAATCTTCCAGTAAAGTTTCATTGATTTTGAGGCACTTTTAATTTTCCCATCTTTTTTGCAGTTTCCATGGCAACTGCAGGCATTTTGAAAATTCTGAGACCCAAAATTATTTCTATGGGTGCTAAATACCCTTCCTGTTAAGTTTCATCAAATTTGAAGCATTTTGAATTTCCCTGCCTTTTTTTCAGTTTCCATGGCAACCACAGCAATTTTGAATATTCTAAATTATATGTGCGTGCACATCTACTTATTGTAAGTTAGATTCTTCTGAAGTAGTTGGAATTTGTTTGCAAATTTTCTAAAAAACATAAATAGTTGTGTTTTTTATTCATACAGACAGACAGACAGACAGACAAGGGTAAAACAATATGCCCCTGGCTTTTCGTTGCGGGGGCATACTAAATTACTGTGAAGTTGTCGAGGAGACAAAACACCAAAGTTGGTTACAGTATGGATTTCTAAAGGCATTGGTACAGTGCTTGTATCTACCGATATTGCAAATATTAAGTAGTTGATTGACAGAGTGAACAGGGCTTAATATATTTTTCCGATTCGTATCATAACAAATTTTGAAAATATTGGATAAAAGGAACATTCTACAAACAACAAATAAAGGGCTACATGGAGTGCAACATGATACGACCGCAGCATGTCAACCACTGGAATTTGAACAAGTGTGATTTAAAAGTAAATGTGGACACAGTTAAGAGCTTGACACAGTAAACAGATCGATACAATAAGGAGCTTGACACAGTAATTAGCTGGACACAAACTAGGGAACATAAAACCACTGACAGATTATATCAAGATGAATTCAAAGAAAACAAGTAATTAGCTGCACACAAACTAAGGAAAATAAAAATTAGCCCTTATAATTCCTTCTATATATCTGAAATGGTAAGAGGTATGTAAAATTGGTCAAAATATTACTTTAACTATATGGTAAGAGGAATCCGAAGAAAGGAACCCTATTGAAATCCAACACAAAAATATAAGATTTTACATATTCTGAAAATTGCAATTTCAGCCCTTTTGACCCTTGTAGCTTGGAAACGGTAAGAGCTACGCCAAATTCATTGACATACTACTGAAACCTTATATCAAGAGAAATCCAATGAAAAAAAATCCCATCGAAATCCAATGAAAAATGAAAATTTCAGGTAATCTGCAAATTGCAAATTTATCCCCATTCGGCCCCTCATAGCTCAAAAAAGAAACATGTTGTCAAAAATCTGATGGTGCAGCTCTATATTTATTTTCAAAAGGAACTCATTGCAAAAACTGCATCAAAATCGGACTAAAAATAAATAAAATGAAATTTTTGAAAATCGCCCCTTTCGGTTACCCATTATTTTGTGAACGGCATCGTTGGAATACTGCTGATAGAAAATTTAATTAGGAACACACTGAAAGAAACCCCATCAAAATCCAATAAATAATAAATATTCTACAGCCAAATATGTGAAAACACCCAATTTTACCCTATTTGGCCCCTATTTTAAAAACAAGAGGGGCAAAAGTAACCAAAACCATCACAAGCCTTCCTTATGTGCCAAGGAACACTGTGATAAAATTTCATAAGGATTGGTCAACTGGAACTTAAGTTATTGACAAAAATCAAAAGTGTCTACAGACGACGACGCAGGAAGACGACGACGACAGCGCCACACCATTATACGACCTCAAATTTTTTGCGGTCATATAAAAATTTACATGTAAACATGCGTCGTATCTAAATGTGTTCATATTCTCTCCTCTGAACTACTATTTTCCAAGGAATACTCTTCTCTGAACTACCATTTTCCAAGGAATACAAGCATTTCTTTACCTATCTTTTGACATGTTCTATTTTTCTTTGAACATTTTCTGTAATATTATTTTAAAACATTTTAAAATAATTTTATCAACTTACTGTTTTAGCAACCAAACCCATGGGTTCTGGGTACTGATGTGTGAGGAGGGCCAATAATGCTGTGAATGAACACAAACCAGCTGTGAACAGGATAAAGAAAGGTAACTCTTTCTTTGGATACACGGATACCTCGTGGAATGCTGCAAAGATAAAAATATGTACATGTTTAATTAAACATGTTTATATATGTGGAATTAGTGATGCGAATAAAATAGAGTTTCATAATCAATCATTGGTTACAGTTGACAAACTAAAAATAGTTTCTAAAACGAGAACTAGTTGATTATGAAATTTCTCACATCAAGTTAAAATATTGCTTATTGTAACGCAGAGCGTTACAGATGTCCCCCAAACGAACATTGTTAATTTTTTCCACAGTTTCAATGGCAACAGCAGCATCTTTGAGATTTGTAAGACTTAGCATTAATAACTACACATCAGATAACTATCAGGAAAATTTCATCCACTTAAACCACTTTGAATTTTCCTGCCTTTTTTCCATTTCCATGGCAATAGAAGTCATCTTATATAAAATTTTGAGGCTTAAAATCATTTCTACACATATCAGAAAACCTTCCCGTTAAATTTTAAGTTGGAGCATTTTAAATTTTCCCATATCCATGGCAACGGTCGCCATTTTGAAAATTCTAAGACCAAAATCAATTCTATATATGCTAGGCAACCTTCTTGTAAAATTTCATCCAATTCTGAGCACTTTGAATTTTCCCGCCTTTTTTCCGTTTCCATAGCAACAGTCGCCATTTGAAAATTTTGAGACCAAAAATCAATTCTATGCATGCTTGGCAACCTTCCTGTAAAATTTCATCCAATTCTGAGCACTTTGAATTTTCCCGCCTTTTTTCAGTTTCCATGGCAACGGTCGCCATGTTGAAAATTTTGAGACCAAAAATCAAATCTATGCATGCTAGGCAACCTTCCTGTAAAATTTCATCCATTTCTGAGCACTTTGAAATTTCCCGCCTTTTTTCCGTTTCCATGGCATCCAATTCTGAGCACTTTGAATTTTCCCGCCTTTTTTCAGTTTCCATGGCAACAGTCGCCATTTTGAAAATTTTGAGACCAAAAATCAATTCTATGCATACTAGGCAACCTTCCTGTAAAATTTCATCCAATTCTGAGCACTTTGAATTTTCCTGCCTTTTTTCCGTTTCCATGGCAACGGCGGCCATTTTGAAAATT
>MJUU01066601.1:3718-33463 GCA_002080025.1 Modiolus philippinarum
AAAGTGTCAAAGACCACTTATTTTTTGGAATTCTACCTAGCAACAATACTGTTAGAATTTGTTTCAATCTGGGCAATCATTTTCACCAATTGAATTTCAAAAATATTTGATTCCAATTATGGTAAATTTCCTTAAAGTGTCAAAGACCACTTATTTTTTGGAATTCTACCTAGCAACAATACCGTTAGGATTTGTTTCCATCAGGGCAATCATTTTCACCAATTGAATTTCAAAAATATATGATTCCAAGTTTGGTAAAATTCCTGAAAGTCTCAAAGACTACTTATTTTTTGGAATTCTGCCTAACAACCATATATTCCTTAATTCCTTATGGTAAAAATAGTGACTGTCTATAGTTTAATTTCAGAAATGTTAAGAAAAATTATTCCCAGGGTCTATAGCTGTTTTCTGTGTCAAACAGGGGGTGCGGGGATCACTGTTGTTTCCGACAGTCCTCACTCTAGTTTAGAAATATAATTATATTAAATTAAAACGTATTGGTACAAAAAAGAATATCTTTGAACCCTCTCATTATGTTAATAAAAACCCAAACAAATAATTCCATTTAACATGTTCAATATGCATATTTTAAAGATGATTTTCAAATAATACCCACATATCATTGAATATTTCCAAATGTTGTGATTTTCTGTCTATGAAGTTTGTGACTTTAGAAAAAAATTATGGTTGTCTTTATGTCATATCAGCTTTTGTTTCTTTTGTCTATTTACCTATCTATTCATGTACTACATACTAATTTTGATCTATTTTGTGCCACACTGAGGAAAGTAATTATAGTCAAGCAGTGTGAACCCCCCCAAACCACACAAAGAAAATAAAATAAAAATCTGTATACCATGATGTCATTAAATGTAATCAGATATCCAGCATTATCTCTACTTTTTTTTATCTAGTGTCATATTCTTGAAAGATCTAAACTACAAAAAAACTTCAATTTTACATGGACCATACAGTCATGATAAAAATTCTTAGTTTGATAAACCCTTTGGTCAAATTTCTGTAATAATCCAAACGTTAGTTAATAAATTCCAATGTGAGATTTCAAGCAAAGTTGTTATCTTCGTAAAATCAGTTATGATGTAAACTTACTATAAAGTTTTACTATTAAACTACCTATACCTTTAACAGCCATCATGTACATGTGTCTTATATTTTATGTTGAAAACTCGCAAAAATCATGGAAGAAATAAAATCTTCTTCCAATTGCTCATGAGTTACTATATTTCTCCCTTCTGGATAGTTACATTTTAGATTTCAACTTGCTTGCTACAGCTTGCATGTTGATAATCTAAAATTTAACTACATGCAGGGATGAGTTTGCTTACTACAAACTAAGCTGAAAGGGCCATCTGGAAGCTAAATATTACTATGTAATAAAAGAATCATAATGGACAAATCTGGACTGTCAATAGCAGAAATCTGCTAAAAAACAGAACAGAATGATACCTGAACATTTATCTCCAAAGGAAAAATGCGGTAACCCACTGGCACAAGAAGGAGATTCCACATTTAACTCATCGGGCTAACGCACACAGGGTAATAACTACTATATACCTCAGCCTCCCATACTACTTCAGTTATACAGTTTGTATATTTATCCACTTCTAGTGCCTGAAAAATACAAATTTCTTTTAATTTTATGAAATATTTAAAAACATCATCAATTTATACATTTAGCAATTCTTGTATCTGAGTTTTATTTCTTCGATTTTGAGGTTTTACCTCTCATTTGGATGCCTGAGTCATATGACCAAATGCAGAAAGTAAATTTACAGTTACTTTGGTATTAAGTTATTTGTAACCACTGGACCAATGCTTCTGCCGGTGGACCGTTGGTCCCTGATGGTATTACCAACCAAGTAGTCAGTACTTTGGTTCTGACATGAAAATATTCAAAGAGGAATTATCTCTCCTTAAAAATTTTGGGCAGCAAACATATTAATTCATGCACATCATCAGGTGGTATACTACAACTGTGTACCATTTCATCAATATCCAAGCTGCAGTTTAAGAGGACATGCACACACATGGTTCCATCCCCCTTTTTTCAAGAAAATATTCAAAGATAAATTATCTCCCCTTCAAAATTTCCCACAGCAATCATATTATTTTCAGGTATACTACAACTGTGTAACATTTCATCAAAATCAAAGCAGCCATTTAGGAAGACATGTGCTGACAAGGTACATGGATGGACAGACAAAAGGACAACCAGGGTAATTCCCATATATATGTAACACTCTCAAACGGGTCCTTCCCCCCAAACATGTCCACTCTGCAGAACATGTCTATTTCGCTGAAACGTGTCCAGAACTTGGTTTTTGCTTAAACATGTCCGATTGTGATCCTTGCCCAAATGTGCCTGATTTACCACTTCGCCCAAACATGTCCGATTTTGAACGTCGCATAGTTTTGTGATGTTGTCAGCTTCATTCGATGGAGTAATTTGGGTAAAAAAAAAAACAGACAATCAGCGACTATTAATACTATCCCAACAACAGTCAAATAGTTGAATACAGAACAAATCGTGCAATAAATAATGTAGTCCTGTAACATATGACTTCGCATTTTCTTTCTATATGAAACATTTATATATGATTTTTTCCTTTTTTTTATTTTTTTTGAAAGTGCAAAGTCATATAGAATCTTAAAAACCCCTATTACATTTTCTGACATGATTATATTTGGGAAGTAAAACATATTCCTGTTTAATTTCAAAGAAATTAATAAAAAGTTCTCATGGAGCCAAATCTTTGACCTGGCTACTAGTATTCAGACTAATATTTCCAATATTAGTAATTAATATTCACTGACCAAACAGTGTAATAATTAGAATACTTGCGATATTTTAATGATTTGCAAACTGAAAGAATCCTGCAATGAATAATGTATTCCTATAATACTTCATATTTTCTTTCTATATTTAACATTTAAATTTGACTTTTTCAATTTTTTTTATTTTTTGAAAGTGCAAAGTCATATCGGATCTTTAAAAATCCCAAAAGCACGTTCCAACAGATTTCATTTTGGAAGTCAAACGCATTTCCTATTAACATTTATTCCATGTTTTCAAATAAATTAAAGTTTTCACAGACATTTACATATACATCTTTGACCTTGTGATTCAGTTTCCTCTGTGATTCAGTATCCTCACCGTTCATTGAAGATCTTATGGTGGCTTTGAGTTGTTATTACTCCCCTTTGGGTCGTTGTCTCTTTGACACATGCCCCTTTTCCCTTCTTTTTTCTAATTTTTCCAGCATTAAAGAACAACAATAAAAGCGTTGTTCCATTGCTTGGTTTTACCATGTATTTGTAGAGATTTTGTCTCACGTGCAATTTACTCCATATCCCTTCATTGATTAACAAATAAATAAAATTCACTGACCAAGCAGGACAATATTTAGATCCCTCGCCATATTTTAATGATATAAAAAAAACCAAATCTTTTACGAAAGGATATGGAGTAAACCAGAGGCTCCCTGGAGCCTATATCACTCACCTGGCTTTCAGTTGCCACAATCAAGCTAACATTGTAAATTATACAGTTGAACTTCAGTCTCTCAAACTTTGGTAGAGCAAACACCACCATTAACTTGGACTCTATTTTAAGTCAGATCATGTTTTACTGAACTTCTTTGTTGGGCTTTTTTGACAAATTGTCTTGCTAAGGACCACTTTCGACGCCAGTTTTGAAGTCGAGACATCATTTGGTAAATGGCAGTCAACAACAAATATCTTTAAGTTACGACATCAATATCTATTTGGAAACCAAATTTCATTGAAATCGGACAATGTTGAATTTTTCCACCTTTCTGGCAGCCATTTTGAAAATGGCAGTCAACAAACAATTTTCAACACCGGTTTTGCAGTAGTGACATAAATATCCACTTGGAAACCAAATTTCATTGAGATCAGACAATGTTGATTTGGCAGCCATTTTGAAAATGGCAGTCAACGAACATTTTTAACATCAGTTTTGAAGTTGTTACATCAATACCTTTTTGGAAACCAAATTTCATTGAAATCAGACAATGTTGAATTTTCCCGCCTTTTTGGCGGCCATTATGAAAATGGCAGTCAACAAACAATTTTCAACACCGGTTTTGGAGTCGCAACATCACTATCTATTTGGAAACCAAATTTCATTGAAATCGGACAATGTTGAATTTTCCCGCCTTTTTGGCGGCCATTTTGAAAGTGGTGGTCAGCAAAAAATTTTTAACACCGGTTTTGAAGTCGCAACATCAATATCTATTTGGAAACCAAATTTCATTGAAATCAGACAATGCTGAATTTTCCCGCCTTTTTTGGCAGCTATATTGAAAATGGCGGTCAACCAATAATTTTCAACATCAGTTTTTTAAGTCGCCACAGCATTGCAAACATTTTATCAATTGACACTTAACCTTTATCTTCTATAGTTTTGGAAATAAAAGATGAAAGATATGAAAATTTTGAAAATTCGTGAAAAAAGGGCAATAACTCCTACAAGGGTTTTTGGCTTATCTTCAAAATTTCAGGGTGGGTAGATCTTGACATGCTGAACATTTTTGCAATTTAAAGTTGACTTGTATCTCTTATAGTTTTTCTGATAAAAAATTAATAAAGCTAAAATTTTGCAAATTTTACAGAAAAAGGGCAATAACTCCAAGATGGGTTTTCGGATTTTCTTCAAAATTGCAAGGCAGGTAGATCTTGCTATGCTGATCACTTTTGCCCGTGTCAGATTTTTGATATCTGTAATGGTTTTTGAGTTATTTGCAAAAACAGCAATTTACCCCTATGTTCTATTTTTAGTAACAGCAGCCATGTTGTTTGGTCGTCAGACTAATCGAACACAATTTTTTAACTGCATACCCTGGTGATGCTTCAGGCCAAGTTTGGTTACAATTGGCTCAGCAGTTTCAGAGGAGAAGATTTTTGAAATTGTTGACGGACGACGGATGGACGACGGACGCAAAGTGATGGCAAAAGCTCACATGGCCTTTTAGGCCAGGTGAGCTAATAAACATGAGAAGATTATCATAACAATAAACAATTACGGCCCGCAAATGAGGTGGACATCGATAACTGTCAACCTGGAAAGACAACACTTTACGGGTTGAAAATTATTGATGTCTACTGACTGTGAGGGTCGTAATTTGTTTATTATACCAAACAGACGTATTTCACATGCATTGCTATTTCTTACCCTTCTCCTGATTGTGATTAAATTTTTTGTTTAAACAAAGCAGAAGAGCTTAATAGATTAAAACTTCTGGTCAAGTGCTCAGGTGACCATGTCAGGTGAGATTCAAAAGGGTTGTCAAGGGTGTCAATTTTTGATGTCCTATGCAACATTACGTCATGTGATCAAGAATGATCCAATAGAAAAGTGTCTTAAAGAGTGAGGATAATAATTGATGTTAGAAGTAGATTTTATATGATTTATTTACAAATTCAAACTTAAAAATCTGACATTTTTAGATATGAAAAGTCTTAATTTATTGTCTAATTTTTTAAATATTTAGTTTTGGGTGAATTAAAAAAAAATGGCACCATGCATATTTTGTTATCTAGACTGAGAACTGTGAAAGTTTTGATACAAAAGACTATATCAATTAATGTGTAAAGGTATGTTGCACGTCCATGCAAAATTTCATGGAGATATCTTTATTGGTTAAAAATTTATGCCCGAAAAACATGCCAAAGATGTCTGGAGTGCAACACTTTTTTGTGACATTTTTTTTAACACTACTTTTTTTAAATACATATAAAATAAAAAATAATGATATCTGTTTAAAAGAAAGACTTTTCACTTAAAGTTTAACATCTTGAGTTAGGAATTCAGTATCTAATTTGCGAATATTAGCAAATGTGTAGCTGCAGTTGGCACAAGAACAATTGGAGTCCCATGTCTGGAGTGCAACATCAAAAATAGAAAAACTGCAAATAAATGAATACTGAAAAAATTCTATGCGTGAAAAATTACATATTTACATTTATTAATGCAGAAAAATATCAATTCCATAAAAAAGATATGATACTGAATATTCTAATAACAACACCACCTCCTGATGGGTCATTAAATACATTTTTGTACATCCACCCATGTTTGTCTGGAGTGCAACATTTGAAGTCCTCTTTCCCTGTATATTGATTTTTAATCCACTATTGTTCTTTGTTTCAGACAACATTGATATAAAGATCATTCATCCAAGAATGGAACCTTTTTTCAGACACACAATTATAATTGAATTGAGAGCAATGTTTATGTTGTCTGGAGTGCAACAGTATTTTTAGTTTATTAATGCTTATTTTTAACAGTTCAAATGAAAATCTAAGCATCAAAGTACCATTATTTGAAAGAGTGTAACCATTGCAACACTTTTAAAGAATAACTGGGTCATTCTTTCAATTTCAGGCTCTTTTTGTAGGCACTTAATAGCGAAATCACATTCTTTTTTCAAAGTAATGCTCAATTTATTTTGTCTGGCCTATGAATATTGCTGACTGTTAGGTTAAAATAAAGAAAAATAAATATCAAGCTTCATTTTTTTAAAGAAATTATAGACATTAAATCATATCTGATGCTTTAATTTGATTGTTTCAACTACATAGTCAATATGTTGCACTCCAGACACATTTCTGAATTTTTTGTTAATTCTAACATTGTAAGTCTACTTCAAGGTTTGATTGTAAATAAAAAATCAAGATTATATTCAAAATAACATAATCAAGAGTTAAACCAGCAAAATACCAGGAAGTTTCAACAAAAAGGGCCAGAAAACGACAATAAAAACTTAAAACCATTTGATTTTTGGTCATTTCCCAAGCTTTTTTCTCAATCTTTCTGCTGAAGTTTTCATGGTTATTGCTGAATTAGACATTCCTCAGATACTCTACATGGTAGCTTGACCATTATCTTTACTCTTCATTCACACTTCACTCCAAAAAACTTTACAAGTTATAATTTGTGTTGGGTTTTAGAAATATGTCTGAAGTGTTACATTTTCACTATGCAGTTAAAAGAATCAATATAGCATTGATTTTGGCTTTAATGTTTATAATTTCATGAATAAATATAAGCTACATTTCTATATTTACAATTGTTAAGTTTACCTAATATTTTTGGAACTTGTAGACATAACAAATAAACAAAAATCATCAATCAAAATTCTAAAAAATCACATTTTGAGCTATAAAGCAAAAAAATTATTGAAAGAATGGCTAAAATTTGCCCTAAATTAATCAATCTAATTGTCTCCCTTAAAATATCAATATTGCATAAGTCTTTTCTATGATTATGTTAAAAATAACCTTTTTATAATTACGGTCAATACTTGTTGCACTCCAGACAACATAAATGTTGCCCTAAATCAGCTATTAGTTAGTGGATTCACCCAGCTTTTTGTATAAATGCTCTTCAGGCCTATTTCAATTCAAAAATAAATTTAAAATTTTTAAAAGTAACATATGGGTAAAATTTAGTTGTTAGACTTAAAATGTTGCACTCCAGACAAATATGGATGGTGTAATTGATAAACAAAAATATTTCTGTGGTTAGTAAAAAAAAATTTCAAATAGGTATTATTTATGTCATTCTTTTTCAAAAACGAGTGCAGGAAAGTTTATAGACCAGGCAAATTCATGACAAATTTAAAAAGTCTGGAGTGCAACAAATTAGCAAGAAAAAGAAGCAATTTTAAGACTGTCTGTAATTTTTTTCAAAAGAGGTATATGAATAAAGTTTTTTGCATTCATGTTCAGATTTCATTATATTTTTATAAAATTCAGGTTTTGAATCTACATGATGACTTACTTTATTGGAATAAAAACTTTTTGATCCATAAATAAATAAAACCTATCAATTTTATCATAAAAATTTATTTTTTGCTGAATTTTTGAAAGATAACTAGGTTGTTTTTGTCCAGAATGCAAAACTGATACACTAGTAACAATTAGGATAAAAAGAATATATATTTTCTGTTTAGTAGCTAAAAGTACAGTGCTTTGAAAATACAAGAGCTGTCGCCGAACGGCAGCCAGTTATACCCCCGCTCACTGAACACTGAATCAATATGGAAAGTGCAAATATAAGTGTGTGCGGATACAATACAGGTGTGGACACAATTCAAGTGTGGACACAAACAAGTATGGACCAAAAATTTTCAATATATTGGTATAATGGGAAAAATTTATGAAGTCAAACAGGAAGTAGATGAGTGACAGTCTTGAAAAGGGGAGACACGGTACAACTCATCATACTTAAGGTTCAGACCAAATATCGAATCATTACTGTACACACAAGCTGAGAAATCCTCGACGAAAATTTTCAATATATGGCTATAATGGGAAAAATTCAAAGTTTTCGTCAAACAGGAACTAGATGAGTGATGGATTTGTAAAGGGGAGACACGGTACAACTCATCATACTTATGCTTCAGACCAAATATCAAATCATTACTACATACACAAGCTGAGAAATCCTTGACGAAAAATTTCAATATATGGCTATAATGGGAAAAATCAAAGTTTTCGTCAAACAGGAAGTAGATTAGTGAAGGATTTCTAAAAGGGAGACAGGGTACAACTCATCATACTTAAGCTTCAGACCAAATATCAAATCATTACTACGTACAAAAGCTGAGAGATCCTTGACGAAAATTTTCAATATATGGCTATAATGGGAAAAATCGAAGTTTTCTCCAAACAGGAAGTAGATGAGTGACAGACTTGAAAAGGGGAGACACGGTACAATGCATCATACTTAAGCTTCAGACCAAATATCAAATCATTACTACATACACAAGCTGAGAAATCCTTGACGAAAATTTTCAATATATGGCTATAATGGGAAAAATCAAAGTTTTTGTCAAACAGGAAGTAGATGAGTGACAGACTCGAAAAGGGGAGACACGGTACAACTCATCATACTTAAGCTTCAGACCAAATATCAAATCACTACTACATACACAACCTGAGAAATACTTGACGAAAGATGTTCAGGACGGACGGACAGACGGATTATTTGAGTTTGAAAAATTGCCAAAAAAATTTTCTTGGTGCCATTTTTTTTTTTAATTCACCCTTCTACGTTTTTCCGTTCTAGTATAAGAATAAACAAAAATGTGAAAACATTTTGAGACCACCCAATGGTAACATGTCTTGTATAGTCAGGAATTAACTTAAATCACAACTGACATGAGCGTGTCGAACGTTTAAAGATATGGAGAAAAATGTTATCCGAAGTTTTGAAAGCAGGTAACATAGGAATTAAGTCTTAAGTTTTTTTATTTTTGAAATAATGATAAACATGATCATAGCATACATCTTTTGTTGGAGAATGATACAACAGACTGTTTCAATTTAAATCGTCTTGTCTACAATTATGTAAGTTTCATTCTTATAGCCAACTTTCGATTTGATGTTCAGAAATGCTAGTTGCCGGGATTTTTGGCTGGTATTGAGGATTTGGCATTTCGGTAAATTGTAAAATTACTTTGTAATGGACTAAGTGATGGACTATGTACTCGACTATGAGATAGACTAAGTTCACTTGATTATATTGTCTATGCGAGAGGTACTGTAGTTCTTTGTGTCCATTAACTAATTCAGATGTTTCAGATACTTCATTAAATCCTTTCATAAACTGATGATAAAATATAAAATTGATGTTATAAATATATAATTGATGTTACATTAGCTTGATGTCAAAGCTACACTCTTTTTCTCTCTCTAATATTTTTTAATATCTCAGTTTCTCACTAACACATAAAACAATTCACAAACTCCTCCCATAATTTCTATTTTCACACTTTTTAGTCCAATAATAATTTCCCTTGCAAATCCAGAAATAAATAAACAACAACAAACATAAATATGCCAACTGTACCTTATCTTAATCTCTAACATGGTGTTAAACAAATACAAATAATAACGGTTAGTGGTTCTCTATACTTCATACCAGATGTGGACATATATTATTGTGAGAATGTTTGGGAACTATGACATTGATCTTTCTGACATGTTTTTCTCTAGAAATATTTAAAATTAATATATAAAAAATATTAAATTGAACTATATCGCCAAACCAATATATTACAACTTAATTCGGTGGTGTGTGTATAATTTTAACCAGAGAACAAAATATATTACCTTGCCTTTTGAAAAATCATTTGCTATGAGTTTTTGAACATGCGATAGGGCCTCGGGCTGCACGTTAAAAGTATACATGTTGGGGTGTGAATGTTTGTGTTCGGTGAATTTAGGCAGGCAACTGGCATAGATGTGTTTNTCAACAACAATTATATCTTTAAGTTACGACATCAATATCTATTTGGAAACCAAATTTCATTGAAATAGGACAATGTTGAATTTTCCCACCTTTTTGAAAATGGTAGTCAACAAACAATTTTCAACACCGGTTTTGCAGTAGTGACATCAATTTGTCACTTTTGAGACAGAACAATTCCTATTTTTAGCGGTGTGAGATTTCCTTGTCCTGTACCCCCGGTACAAGACAGAATTTACCAAGCAACGTAATCTGACATCATTGACGTCGTTTAGGAATGACGGATGTCAAGAACGGCATGATGTTGAATGAATTGTAGTTTATGATTACAAAAGTGAGAAAATAAATCAAACACCGTTGAAAATGCAAGATTTAGAAATCTCAGACACCCTCGGGTAAGATTTCAATGGTTCTCTGACTCGGCAAGCCTCGTCAGAGAAATATTGAAATCTTACCCTTGGGTGTCTGAGATTTCTTGACCTTGCCTTTTCACCAGTGTTAGATTCATATAATCCACTTGGAAACCAAATTTCATTGAGATCAGACAATGTTGATTTGGCAGCCATTTTGAAAATGGCGGTCAACAAACAATTTTTAACATCAGTTTTGAAGTTGTTACATCAATACCTTTTTGGAAACCAAATTTCATTTAAATTGGACAATGTTGAATTTTCCCGCCTTTTTGGCGACAATTTTGAAAAAGGCAGTCAACAAACAATTTTCAACACTGGTATTGCAGTAGCAACATCAATATCCACTTGGAAACCAAATTCATTGAATCAGACAATGTTGAATTTTCCCGCCTTTTTTGGCGGCCATTTTGAAAATGGCGGTCAACCAATAATTTTCAACATCAGTTTTGAAGTCGCCACAGCATTGTAAACATTTTATCAATTGACACTTAACCTTCATCTTCTATAGTTTTGGAAATAAAAGATGAAAAATATGAAAAATTTGAAAATTCCGTGAAAAAAGGGCAATAACTCCTTGAAGGGTTTTTGGATTATCTTCAAAATTTCAGGGTGGGTAGATCTTGACATGCTGAACATTTTTGCAATTAAAGTTGACTTGTATCTCTTATAGTTTTTCTGATACAAAATTAATAAAGTTAAAATTTTGCAAATTTTACAGAAAAAGGGCAATAACTCCAAGATGGGTTTTCGGATTTTCTTCAAAATTGCAGGGCAGGTAGATCTTGCTATGCTGATCACTTTTGCCACGAGTCAGATTTTTGATATCTGTAATGGTTTTTGAGTTATTTGCAAGAAACAGCAATTTACCCCTATGTTCTATTTTTAGTAACAGCAGCCATGTTGTTTGGTCTTCGGACTAATCGAACACAATTTTCAAACTGCATACACTGGTGATGCTTCAGGCCAAGTTTGGTTACAATTGGCTCAGCAGTTTCAGAGTAGAAGATTTTTGAAATTGTTGACGGACGACGGACGCAAAGTGATGGCAAAAGCTCACATGGCCTTTTAGGCCAGGTGAGCTAATAAACGAGCCTTTGGCGAGTTTATCATATTTGAAATTACATAACGAGAGTTGATATCCAGTGATATACAATTTTTTTGAGTCGTTAAAACTATTTCTCTTATGATTTTCATACATAAATTCAGTGAATCTGTAGGGCCGAACTTCTGTTTTTGATTCAATGAACACCGTTGCTAGGTAACGTTAATCACGGCCAATGAGATTTCACAGTGGTCCAATAGAAACATCGAAAAAGTAATAGCACACCACGCGTGATGTGTTATTACTAGGCGTTTGACCAATGGAATTCCAGTGAAAGCGATTCAACAAGTTTATATCTAACTCCAGCTTCAAACTTCAAAGTCTCATTGTGTACCACAAATAACTATGCCTGCAAGGAATAGATGATAAGTGTGCTTCATAACAGAATAACAAATATAGCATGGAATTGAGGTCAATACATAGATTTATAGACCTGACTACAGTATTTTGACTGAGGTCGCATTCCAAAGTCAATATACTCTTATCAGGTCTATAAATCCATATATTGATCGAACTTGTCGTGCTCTAATTGTTTTATTAATATGTGAGGTCTACTCATTTTGATTAACAAGCAACGCAATACTGTTTAGAAGAAGAATTCCTTATCATTTAATAATATCATTTATGTCATGGCAAACATTCATGTGAAAATTTTAGTTAAAGATAGTACTAAAACTATTTGGAAACAAAATTATGTTAAAAACATAAATATAGAACTTTAACTTAGATTTTATAAATACAGATTGTGTATTAAAATAAATATATTGTGTTTCTCTAGTATGCAAAAACAAAAAATATGTTGAATAAATTTAACAAACAAATGTACAAAAAAATAACCTTAGCAATATACATGTATGTGTTAAATATATACATTCTTTAAAAATATGTGAAGATATTTTTACATGATTTTTTTTTAGTAGAAAATAAATAAACCAATCTTTGTGGCTAATTTATAAAATTGAAATTCATCTTTGCTGACTCTAATATATATATATACAATTGTATAAATTAATAACAACATAAGTATACAATCACTTTTCTTAATCTCCATAGCAACTTGAATGTCCATAGCAACTTGCATTTCATCATACATGTAAAGTTATAAGTATGAGATCATGATGTTGATTCCATTTTCATGGAAATCTGTCAAATTTACATTTCAACCCAGAGACCTGTAAATTTGCAATATCAATTTCCTAGTTGGAAATCTGTTGAATTTTCACTATCCTTCTTTTTGAGCTATATACTATTGAGGATGTAGTGGCATACTCCGTGGATCAGGAACACCTGGAGCTTCAAGATTCTGTTGTAATTGCATCAGCCAGCGCTTGGTAGAATTATCATCCTTGAGACAGTTTGAAAATGTGTTGTCTTTTAGCTGATCAGGTAAACACTGTCGTAATGCTTCTCTGGCTCTGAAATTTATAATTTTATCAGTTTTTTAAAATGTGTAAATGTGTTGGTTGACTATGCTGCCATGAAAACAAGAGTATGTGTCTACTAGTGCCCCTACTCGCAAGCATACCTGCCAACCTCCAAAAGTACTGTGGTGGGTCATGACCCAACATTGTGCATTCAGATGTTGGGTCATAGCGTGTGACGGCATATTTTCAAAGTTAAACTCTGCATGTTTCAGACAATTAAAAAAATACCAAACATATGAATTGCATTCAGTTTCTGTCAATTAGTGCTAGTTCTCAGAAGAAGCTGAGACTTGAGTTGTTATGTCTTGTTCTTTAGTGTATTTCAATTCTTTAGTGTATTTCAACTTAATGTACCCAGGTGATAGGTTTTAGAATCACCATCAAAACTGTGTTACTATTCTCTCATTGTGGTCAGACTGTAAACTGACTGAGAGGTGTTTAACGTCCTTGACTACCTTTGTAGGTCTCACACGGACAAAACTATAACCATTATTGCAAAGTCAGTAAGTAATTTCATTAAAAATTGCTTAAAAAACTATAATCATTTATTTTTAACTTCATCAAAATAAAATACATGGAGAAAATATTCAAAATACTATTTAAAACAAAAACTTAGAGAATTTTTAAGATATTTCAATTATTTGGGGTATTTATTAGTGTTAACATCAAAATCTCAGGGCCATTTTTAATAAAATGGAAAATTATTCAAGGGAGGTAATTAGCGTTATTTATCAACACTTTCATATCGGAAAATATTGTGTAGATTCTTTGTAATCATTGTCAGTGCTTACTAATTATTATATAAACAACACCTGTCCTAATTATTCCCCTAAATCAGCACTAATTACATAGTCTAATTAACTTGTTTACCTGTCAGAATGATACTTGAGTTGATTGACACAAATCAATAAACGGACTGCATGTCCGTTTATTGATTTGTGTCAATCAACTCAAGACAATTTCACCTGATCAATTTTGCGGGTGAAAACGGTCACCCGCGGCGGGTCATGCTTACTGGCGGGTGAAGGGACGTTTTTGCGGGTGTGACCATTTGGCAGGTATGCGCAAGTGTTTTGAACAGTGCTATATTTGCTGATCATTAAAGCATGAAGTTGGTGCATGGGATATTTTTTATATGATGTTTGAACACTATACCATTATGTTTATTTATATAAAAATAAATGATAGAGCTTACTTCCTTAACTTAAGGTGGTACGGGGGTCTTAAATTTTGTCAGATAGAATTCTCTGATAATTTCGTGATTTATACTTTGTTATTAGAGCATACGAAAAATAAAATAAAAATAAGGGGTCACCTGCCATATAAGAATGAAATATGAAATGTAAAAATTTGCTATTTTGGTTGAAATCATAGGGAAAATGAGCGAATTATAACAAAATTTTAAATTATTTTAGTTACATCAGATAGAATTTTTTAAAAATTGGTAAATTAATAGCAAATATGCTGTCCTTCAATTTCCATGAAAATTGGGGGTCACCGAACTTATTTTTGAATAAATCACGAAAAACACATATTTTCCTATTATTTCTTTACAAATTATCTCCCCTTAACTGAACTGGAGTTAGCTGAAAGTTTCGATAATTTGCATGGTTACGCAATAAAAGTGGCATATTTCATCAAACTTTACTACTACAAGACATTGGAAATGGTTTTGGCAACGTTCCCATAGTGAATTCCATTTTTATGTCACATGCGCAAGAATGATGCGCAATTTTAAACTCCCGTACTACCTTAAAAGAAACTAAGTCATCTACAATTTTTTTGCACATGTCTTTATAAAGTTAATAATTTTTTTATAACTTCTGTTATTCGTAAGATGACTATTCATGGGAAGAAAAAGTCACATGTTAACATTAAAATATTCTACTTTTGGAATTTCTTTTTTTGATTATCATGTATCAAACTAAGGAGTATCTCCCTTATGCAAAGCTTTGTCTAGCTGATTTGGCTTTTGGTCGTTTAAATGATTTGATTTGATCTGTGCACTGAAGAGAAATAAGCTGTCCAAATGGCCATCAGAAGACATTAAAATTATTTACAATAACATTGATATTTTGCTATCTGTAAAACAAGAGGCAGATTTGAAACTTTCCTACATTTCTCTATATTAATGTACTGCCTCAAATATCAGAGTCTGGCAGAGTTCCTAACGCTGTCTACCTTTATCGTTTTGTCTTTTTATTGCTGTTATTTTTTGTTAAGTTCCCTGATGGATTGTGACACATGATTGTAATTTTTGTCCAAAGTAGGTGTTTCCTGTTACAATATATCTTCTCTTCATTGACTGTATGGTTTGTATGAAAAATGTCATATGATTGTGTTTCTTTATTTGAACAAGAGTTGTCGGATGGCAGCCAGTTATATCCCCACTCATTGAACACTGAATCAATATGGAAAGTGCATATTTAAGTGTGTTGGGACGTGGACACAATACAAGTGTGGACACAAAACAGATATGGATGCAATCATAAATCCTCTGGCAAGAAATAATGGGAAAAAATCAAAGATATTGTCAAACAAGAAGTAGATGAGTTATGCACATGAAAAGGGGAGACACAGTACAACTCATCATAATAAAGCTTCAGACCAAATATTAAATCATACCTACATGCACAAGCTGAGAAATCCTTGATGAAAATTTCAATTTATGGCTATGATGGGAAAAATCAAAGTTTTCGTCAAACAGGAAGTAGATGAGTGATGGACTTGAAAAGGGAAGAAATATTACAACTCATAATGCCAAAGCTTCACACCAAATATCAAATCTTTACTACATACACAAACTGAGAAATCCTTGACGAAAGATGTTCCGAATGAACGGAATACAGTATATCCCCCCTCTCCTACACAGTGGGGGTATAAATATTCGAAGTTTTAAGTTCTGTAAGTAACTTACCTTGGGTTATCTGATAATCTGAGATAACATCTGACGACATGTTTTAATAACCTAGCTGATGGCTCCTTAGACAAATGTAGCACCATTTTTCCCTGAAAACAAATACATATACAAACAAACATTATTTACAGAAAATTTTCAATAGTTCATTTCTCTATTTTATATCATTTATATTTGATCTACTGTAAGATTATTTAAGAACCTGATATTGATATTGTACTATTAAATTTCTAATCCGACAGAAGAAAATCATGTTTAAATGAACAAATTTTATCACATTAATTATTCCAACATCTTTTTAAATATTTTTTTTTTCAATTTGTGACATCTAAATGGGTTGAAATGTAATTCAAATTTAAACTTGTATCATTAACATACATGTATAATCTAACTGTAAGTGACATATCTACAGCTAAGGACCTAATTTAATCCAAATATAGAAAATCTGATTCTTTATAGATACAATTTACAACAAATTCTCTCAAAGATTACAACATGGTTACCTCCAAAATAATCTATACTTCCAAGTGTGAACCAATTTAGTATGTTAATATCGAAAGCATTTTGTTTTATTTGTACAAACAATGAAAGGATATGGATTAATGAACATGAGACAAAGTCTCTACAAGTTATCAATAGAACAATGCTTTTATTGTTGTTCTTCATCTTGAAGTCACCATATGCATATTGATAAGGCCTTCAACTACATGCTCTAATCATACCCCATAATAAGTTAAAGACGGGCCCTAGCACCGGTTTGAGTGAAATTAATTTGATAGATGTCACACAATGTTACATCCATAGAAAAAAGAAGGGAAACGGGGAATGTGTCAAAGAGACAACGACCCAAAGGGGAGTAATAACAACTCAAAGCCACCATAAGATCTTCAATGAACGGTGAGAAAATCCCACACCCAACAGTAGGTCGGAGTCGGCCCCTGAATAAAGAGTAATCAAGTTCAGCGAAATAAACATCATCCTAGACTCCTATAGACATAAAGTAAACTAACTAGAAAAAAGACAAGACACACAAAGGCTTAATAAATTTCCTGACTTAGGACAGGCGCAAACCTAGTTTTATTGGGCCCAAACCTTCCCCCTACAGCCAATGTGATAAATCAAAAAACAATCGTAACAACAGTAAAATTCAGTTGGCAATAGGACTGAGTCAATTGTGAAAAATGGAACTGAAAGAACTAAATATACGGACATAAACATGAAATCACAAGAGACTACTAGCAGCTAACTGACATGCCAGCTCCAGACCCATTACCAACTGACAAAGTAAGTTATGTACCCTCAGTATACAGCTTCCACCAAGATCCCTTCCTGTGAGGAGTTCATGCATATACCAGAATACATAATCCGTGTCCATGCAATACAGTTTTAGAAATTTAGAATGCGTTTAGTTAAAATGTAAAGACCCTATCAAAAAATCAATGTTAATACCAAAGAAGGCCATATGTAATGACTTGACGACAATACCGTAATTATAACCCTTATGAATTAGACGATTTAAAGGTTTTATAAGTTTGTTGGGCGAGTTTAAGTATTTTTTACTCTTATGTAAAACATTACCGTAAAATAAGGGATGCGAAATACCAGCCTTGATTAGATGTTTACAGGTTGCATTGTGTTTATGAACTAAGTCTTTATATCCATGTATCTTTGGTCTATATACCCGGCAAGTAGTTAGTTTGGTTGTACTTATTTTTCTCTTTATTCACAATTAAATTTATGACAAGAAAATTGCCAGATTTGAAATATAATCTGCATGAATATTAACTGATGAAACAGTTAACAGTAAATGGCAAGAAATACCAAACATTTCAGTCAGTAAAATTAATATAGAACAATTCTTAAAGAAATCACAAAATTTCATGATCTGCAAAACTAACCACTTATAGGCTTTTCTATTTAGATCCTATTGGTAATTTGTTCTCTATCAGGTTTTACATAAATTTCTGTTTATGGATTTGATTTGATTTGATCTGTACTGAAGAGACATAAGTTGTCACAATTGAATATGGAGAAACTAAATTCTCAACTCAATCACTTCGGTATTTTGTTATTTATACAGGATGTGTTTGTGAAACACTACATATGCCCAAGATTCTACAGTAAAATATATGAAAATACCCAATTTTACCCCTTTTTGTCCTCTGTGACCTTGACCTTTGACCTAATTTTTTTGCATATTTATGTTCCCCTTGACAAGACCTATACACTTGCCAAGTATTAACAGTCTATCTTACATAAGTCAAAAGTAATTTATTGCCATAAAAGCACCCAATTCAACCCCTTTATTCTGAAACAGATGAAGCCCATTTGGGCCTTTTGTTTATTGAAATGATTTTAATTTGTTAAATGTATCTGTTTAAACATGCTATAAGAAACCTGCAGAAAAATACTGCATCAAGATCCAACAACTAGAGGCTCACATGAGCCTGTATCACTCACCTGGTGACTGGTTTTAGTCATTGTCACGACAAGACCACCCATTCATAACCAAACTTGGTTCCAATTGGCTCAGTAGGTTCAGAGGAGAAGACATTTGAATGCATTTCCCATAGGGTCCCTATATTAAAATATGTTCCACGCTGGCAGCCATCTTGGATGAGGTACGAATGTTAAAATCACAAACTTTGAAGGGGACAAGCCAAGAACTATTTTGACCAAGTTTGGTTGAATTTGGCTTGGTAGTTTCAAAGGAGAAAATCTTTGGATGCATTTCCCATAGGGTCCCTATGTTAAACTATGTTCCCTGCTGGCGGCCATCTTGAATGAGATATGAACATAAAAATCACAAACTTTGAAGGAAAACATCTAAAGACTATTGAAACCAAGTTTGGTTCCAATTGGCTCAGCAGGTTCAGAGGAGAAGGCATTTGAATGCATTTCCCATAGGGTCCCTATGTTAAACTGTGCTCCACGCTGGCAGCCATCTTGGATGAGGTACAAATGCAAAAATCACAAACTTTAAAGGGGACCACCCAAGGACTATTGTGACAAAATTTGGTCCCCATTGGCTCAGTGGTTTCAGAGGAGCAGATCTTTGAATGCATCTCCCATAGGGTCCTATGTTAAACTATCTTCCCCGCTGGTGGCCATCTTGGATAAGATGAAAACCTGCTGGACATATGTAGAAATTGTAGTTCTGGAAAACCTCAACACTTTTGCAATTCACATTTAACCTTTATCTCAAACAGTTTTTGAAATAAAAGTAAAAACGTTAAAAAATTGTGAAAATTCAAAGAACTAGAGGCTCAGAGACTGAGCCTGTATCGCTCACCTGGCAAAATGCTTTTACGACAAACATGACTAAAAAAGATGTTTTCTTACCAATGGGGTCAAAGGTTTAGCTATGTTCTTCATTAGCACCCATGTTTTTTTGTCTGGAATAATTTTTGCAAAGGACCTTCTATACATTTCAGAAATGATGACTATAAAGATGGTTATCTCATTCCTGGCACCAATGTTAAACTATATTCTGCACTGGAGGCCATCTTTTTTGTCAGATCCAAGTACCTTCCATACATAATTACTGTAAAGATTGGTTGAATTTGCTTCAGTAGCTTCAGAGGAGATAGCAAATATATGCTTTTCCCATAGGGTCCCATGTTAAACTATGTTCTGCGCTAATCGACATGTTTTTTTACTGATCGAAAAAATTTCGGCAAACTAAGTAAAGGACCTTCCATACATTATTCCTGTAAAGTTTGGTTCCATTTGCTTCAGTAACTTCAGAGGAGATAGCAAATATTTGCTTTTCCCATAGGGTCCCATGTTAAACTATGTTCTGCGCTGACGGCCATGTTTTATCACGGATCTAAAAAATTTCGGCAAACTAAGTAAAGGACCTTCCATACATCATTCCTGTAAAGTTTGGTTCAATTTGCTTCAGTAGCTTCAGAGGAGATAGCAAATATATGCTTTTTTCCATAGGGTCCAATGTTAAATCTAAGTTCAGCGCTGGCGGCCATGTTTTTTGGGGGATCGGGAAAATTTCGGCAAACTTAGTAAAGCACCTTCCATACATCATTCCTGTAAAGTTTGGTTCAAATTGGTCCAGTGGTTTCTGAGGAGATAGCAAAAATGTGAAAAGTTTACGGACGGACGACGGACGACGACGGACGCCAAGTGATGGCAAAAGCTCACGTGGCCTTTGGCCAGGTGAGCTAAAAAGCAGCAATAACTCCTATGTGGGTTGTCAGATTTTCTTCAAAATTGCAGGACATTTTTGTTATACAAACATCACTTCTATCTTCTATCTTCTATCAATTTCAATATATAAGACCAGAAGTAACGAAAAACTGAAAATTTTACGGAAAAGGGGCAATAACTCCAAGACGGGTAAACGGATATTCTCCAAAATTGCAGGGCAGGTAGATCTCATCATGCTGATAATTTTTACCCCACATGTCAGAATTTTGATATCTGTAATGGTTTTCGGACGGACGACGGACGCCGAGTGATGGCAAAAGCTCACATGGCCTTTGGCAAGGTGAGCTAAAAAGGGGCCATAACTCCTATATGGGTCGTCAGATTTTCTTCAAAATTGCAGGAAATGTGGATCTTACAATGCTGACCATTTTTGTAATTTAAACTTCACTTCTGTCTTCTACCATTTTCAATATATAAGATTTCTAATCTTACTTCTAGTAACAAAAAAACCAAAATTTTACGGAAAGGGGCAATAACTCCAAGATGGGTTATCGGATATTCTTCAAAATTGCAGGGCGGGTAGATCTCATCATGTTGATCATTTTTACTTCTGCCAGATTTTTTATATCTGTAATGGTTTTCAAGTAATTTGCAAATAAAGGGCTACGCCGAGCGCAGCATGATACGACCGCAGCATGTCGTCCACTGAAATTTGAATAAGTGTAATTTAAAGTGAGTATGGACATAGGAAAGAGCTTGACACAATAATTAGATGGACGCAATAAGGAGATTGACCAAGTAATTAGCTGGACACAAACTAGGGAAAATAAAAATTAGCCCTTATGACTCCTTATGATTCCTCTTTGACCCTCTATAGCTCAGAAACAGTAAGAGCTACGCCCAATCCATTGTCATGATGCTGAAAGCTTATATCAAGAGAAATCAAAAGAAAAAAATCCCATCGAAATGCGATGAAAAATAAAAATTTAAGGTAAACTGTAAATTTACGATTTTGGCCCCCTTCGGCCCCTCATAGCTGGGTAAGGAAACAAGTTACCAAAAATCTAATAGTAGAGCGCTACGATAATTTTTCATTAGGAATCCTTTGGAAAAAATTGCATCAAAATCGAACTAAAAATAAAAAAATGAAATTTTTGAAATTTGCCCCTTTTGGGCCCCATTTATCTCGTGAACGGTACATGCCACGTGAAATCCGTTGGCATACTCCAGATTGGAAATTTTCTAAGGAGTTTACTGAAAGAAACCCCATCAAAATCCGATAAATAATAAAGATTCTACAGTCAAATATGTGAAAACAACTAATTTAACCCCTTTTGGCCCCTTATTCTAAAACGGGCGGGGCCAGGAACATAAAATTATAGCCCGGGCTAAAGCATGTGCCAAAAAACATCATATTAAAATTTGAAAATGATCTGTTCACTGGAACCAAAGTTATGCTGTCCACAGACACAAAAATACCCAATTTTACCCCTTTTTGGCCCCTTTTTCTGAAACGGGTGGGGCCATAAACCCGACATTAAAACCCGGGATAGCCATTATGCCAAGACACCACATACTGAAATTTGAAGATGATCCGTCCACTAGAAACAAAGTTATGCTGGCCACAGACGCCGACGCCGACGCCGACGCCGACGACTGCGCCATAACATAATACGACCGCAAAATTTTTGCGGTCGTATAAAAACGGCAATTTACCCCTATGTTCTCTTTTTAGTAATAGCGGCCATGTTGTTTGGTCTATGGACATAAAAATCACAAACTTGAAATAGCATACCCTTGTGATGATTCAGGCCAAGTTTGATTAGTATTGGCCCAGCAGTTTCAGAGGAGAAGATCTTTGAATAAAAGTTAACGGACGACAGATGGACGACGGACGCCGAGTGATGGCAAAAGCTCACATGGCCTTTGGCCAGGTGAGCTAAAAATTTAAATATTTATTTTTTTTCTGTTTGTCCCCCTTTGGATCTCTTGTTTCTCAATAACAGTAAATGCTACATGTACCTCAAATCTGTTACAATACTATAGTTGTCAATTTTATTAGCAATAACATAAAACAAATCCCATCTCAATAGGATAAATTATAAGGATTCTACAGTCAAATATGTGAAAACAGCCAATTTCACCCCTTTTTAACCTCTGTGACCTTGACCTTTGACCTGACCTAATTTTTTATGCTCCCAGATCGAGGATGGGGGGCATATTGTTTTTGTGCTGTCTTTTTGTCTGTGCGTCTGAAACTTTAACCGTGGCTATAACTTTTGAACTATGTAAGGTACTTTTCATGCTTGGCAAGTGTATAGGTCTAGTCAAGAGGAACATAAATATGCAAAAAAATCTCTTGACTAGACCTATACACTTGCCAAGTATGAAAAGTCTACCTTACATAGTTTAAAAGTTATAGCCAAGGTTAAAGTTTAGGACGTGCAGACAAACAGACACACAGACAGAAAGAAAACAATATCCCCCCCTGGATCTAGGGGCATAAAAATGTTTTTATGACAAAACAACACAGTACTTACCAATATCATAGCGACATGTGAGAATCTCTCATAAGTTTGACATATATATGACAGACCAGTCTCATCTAATAAAATCTTCTGTAGAATAAATGTGGCAACCTGAAAAGATAACAACATTATTTTGACTGTTTTATCCAGTAATTACCAAATTTTCAATGTCCCGTCAAACAGGAAGTTTACATCATAAAGCAACAAAACACATTATTATACCTTAGTTATCTTTTTCTATAACAAATGATCATACAATATTTCTACTATTTTTCCATTTTCAAAGATTTGACTATTTTCCCTCATTAGCATAAACTATTTTCCCTCATTAACATATCTTTTTAACTATTTTCCCTCATTACCATAAACTATTTTCCCTCATTAACATATCTTTTGTCTGGTGTTACATTCGGTATAATAAAACACTTACTGACTGGATATTCGCAGCATTGTCCCCTCGGATACAACCATTGGACTCGGCTACGCCTCGGGCAATAGTTGTACCTCGGGGACAATAAACTTACTATTGCACTCATACCCAGTCAATAAGTATAAACTATTAACACACAACTCATTACCAGATAGCATCATACAAAATTTAAAATGAATCCCTCCAGAAAGAAGGCAGAACTCTGAGACGAAAATATTGAAATGAATGACAGACAGACAGACAAGTGTTTTCCAATATAAGTCTAAAGTTTCATACATGTTGATATACATGAGTATACAATGTACATTATGAAAAATATATTTAGAACAGGATTCACTCAAATGCTGTGTGACAAACATGTGCCTATTTGTTGAGTCAACCATTTATTGTATAAACATGATAAATGTACCATAGATGGGTTAATCACTTTTCTAATAACATCATTTGTATGCTATACATTTTTATGAAATCATTTGTACTTGTTTATTTGTATGAGACATACATGTAGAAACAGATAGAAATGTCTGGTTAACCAAGCATTTCTCACCTATTTCGCAGCGAGGACAAATAAATCATATATTTTCAAACAAAGTACATGTATGTAATCCTGCAATTATAAAAAAGGATGATTTTATTATAATTTGTTTGCTTTTAACCTATTGTTTCTTCAATTCATTTAGCAAAGGAAACTGCATTGAATTCTTAAGCATTGGATGACATCAAAACAAACTTTCAGGCAGCAAAACAGATTGCCATGCAAGTCAACGTTGAGTACTGCACTAGGGAACCAGGAGAATATATCCGTATGATATACAGCTTGGAGATATATGTAGGGATTTATCTGTGCAGTAGAATGTATGATTGCAGAATAAAATTTAATACAAGTGTTTGTCAAGTGGTTTGATGTTCTGCAACCTTTTAAATAAAATGCTAACCCTCAGGTGACTGAATCTTTTTTATAGATATCAGTTCAGTTTCATCTATTTCTACATGCCCTTTCAATATTACTGTGGAGATACATGTTTTCTTTCCTGGCAAAAATTATGTAATAAAATGTGCATATTTCCACCAAAACTTGAACATCACAATCTGTTATGCTTTTTTAGAAAGATTCTTCCTGAAGTCCTGACAGAAAATTTATAACCAAATACCTTCCCATCAGAATCCAACAGCTCCCCAGTTTTAATAAGGTGACAGGGAATTTGGCTATTTAATTCTGTGTCTTTTTGAATTTTTTTTAATAATATTTTTTGTGTACAAAGGTAGATCATAAATATGGTGGTGTAATTCAAAATGTATACTATAGCATGTGTATAGTTAAACAAATGGAATAACAGACATATTTGTCATACAAAATTGATCTCCAAGGGGGTAACCAGTTGCTGCCATGTGTCAAGTTATTATTGGTGAGATACTTACAGTTTTGGAGAGTTCACTACCAGATTCCATTATTCTTAAACATAGTGGTATTATTTCTGTTGTTAACAAAAAGTTTATTACTTCCTGTTCATCTGTCTATAAATAGAAAGGAAAATAATGTTAGAACGAGTAGGAGTTGAAAGGTAGTTTTTATTGATTTATTTTACATGACCATGATGACTCTGAATTCATATAACTTGGGTGTGTCAACTTTGTGGTCTCAAATACTGTGGAAGTACTTTTATTCGTGGACATCAATTTTTGTGCTTTTTATAAATAAAACTATTTCGTGGGTACTTAAATTCGTGGTTTCAAATTTTATACCATAAAGCTTAAGGGGAAAATGCATTTCGTTGAAAACTTAAATTCATGGTTTTAGAGAACCACTAAATCCATGAAAATTGGAGCCCCATGAACAATAGTACTTTCACAGTATATAATCTGAACATCTGATAAGAGAAAACTTTTTAGCCCTTTATAACTCAATTCAAAAACATAGGAACATTTTAACAAACGGGTTCTCAAGACCCTCTCCTGCTTACCTGGAACCTGGTTTTTAGACAGCCCAATGATGAGGCAGCCATCTTATATTGTTCACAGACCTAATGAACACCATCTTAAAGATAAACTGTGGACACAGGATATGTCTTGCCCGACCCTTGCACATTGATCTACTGCAGCAGCCATAAAAATAAAATATAATTCTTTAATTGTCTTAACAATTTCCTTAAAAAATGATGTGATCACACATGCATGACTAAGGGGGCCAGGGGCACCATCTGGGCATGAAATCGGTATGTTCTCCTCAAGATGCAACTGCATGTCGAATATCAAGTGGCTATGACTACTGGTACGGGTTGTACAAACTGCTTGCTAAAAACTTAGTGATCATTCATGTGTGACTAAGGGGCCAGGGCCACCATCTGAGCGTGGAATCGGTATGTACTCCTAAAATTAACTGCATGTCAAATATCAAGTGGCTAGGACTACTGGTATAGGCTGTACAACCTGCTAGCTAAAAACTTCAAGTGATCGTTCATGTGTGACTAAGGGGCAAGGACCACCATCTGAGCGTGCAATCTGTATGTATTCCTCAAGATGCCACTGCATGTCAAATATTAAGTAGCTAGGATGTCTGGTACAGGCTGTACAAACTGCTTGCTAAAAACTCAAGTGATCACTCATGCATGACAAAGGGACCAGGGCCACTATGTGGGCCTGGAAAAGGTATGTACTCCTCAAGACACAACTGCATGTCAAATATCAAGTGCCTAGGACTACTGGTATAGGTTGTACAAACTGCTTGTTAAAAACCTAAAGCTATTTTTCATGTGTGACTTAGGGGCTAGGGCCATAAACTCAGTAAGGAATTGAGTTGTACCCATATACTAATGCAACTGCACATCAAATACTATGGACCTACAACTTTAGCTTGTTAATTCACAATAGTTTACAATTGTTGACGCCACCACCGCCGCCGGAAACACTATCCCTAAGTCTTGCTTTCACGACTTTTGCTGCGGGCAAGACAAAAAATAAGGCCAACTGTAGCCAAGGTTTGTTCCAGATGAAATATAATTCAGCAAAAAACATGCTTTAATGTGCAAATGTGCCTAACTGGATGTCATCTTTGATCACAGCTGGACTTATCCAAAACTCCTTTTGATGAATAGTATTATTTAACCTTTGTAACCAGCTAGACACTTTTTTAATGGACTTATAGAGGACCACTGTAAACAAACTTGGTCCCATTTAACTGAGTAATCAATTTCAGAGGAGATCTTTGAATGAAGCATTTTCAGTAAAATACAGACAGACAGACTCAAAAAGATGGCTAAAGCTAGACAAGCTAAAACAGAAAACATCCTTGACAGTAAGAGAAATCCTTAAATGTACAAACTTACCTTGACTAGGGCACCAATTACACCAAGACTGGTAAGTCGAAGATACTCAAAAGGTCTGGTTTTACTGACAGTGTGTAAAAATGGGTACAAGAACAAAGGAATGTGTGCTATAAAAGAAATCAAGAGTCAGTGATATTTATTTTCATAATACTTATGATCTATTATAAATTCTTATACCGCGCTTATAAGCTTTGAGACCACTAAAGGTGTAAAAAGTGATGAACTTACAACACCTGACAAAGAAGACGTCATATATGACTTTTCCAATTTATTCCCTCTACAATCATGATGGCAGGAAAAAAGTGACCATGCCTGGTGATGTCACATTCAGAGAACACAACTTCTTCATCCAGATGAAATGTTTACAGTTTTGCTTTGGTGACATGATGGATACATTTACTTAGGGCTATTCCATATAAAATTCCCACTGGGGGGTGGAACACCAGTGATTATTTTTCTGTTGGTGGTGGGTAAATTTCTATTGTATCCTAATAGTTTAATGACATATTTAAATTTTTTGTCTCTTGGTGGGGGGTATAAAAATAAGTGGCGTTCCACCCCCTGGTGGGAATTTTTACTGGAATAGTCCTTACTAGAAAAGCCAAATATGGTGATAATTATGAGCAACCAAAGGTCTCATCAATACTAAGCAAACTGTCAAAATGCCGATGTACTGCTTTGCCTCTTTTTGACCATGCTGGAACTAATATAACTAACTTTTAACTAAGATAACTTAGTCCCAGGACCATGAGAGCAAGAAACTGATAGAGTACTATATATACATAGTGTTTGTAACTAAGGTTTTTACTGCTGCTCCATGAATTATGTTTTATTATTTTTTTGTAATTTCCTTTTTACAAAAATACTGTTGAGTGTTCTATCTTTTTATAAATACCCAATGAATACAATATGCAACTATGGCCTTCTGTTATGAAAAACATCCAGATTTGTCAGCCTGAGGGGAAAAGAGAGCCATAATATTGTTTTATTACATTTTAGACAATTTACTTATTTTGCCATCAAAAGATAGCTCATGAGGTGAATGACACCTTTCATTTTGTACAAAGCATTACCTCCAGTAAATAAAGAACTCAAGACACTTTTAGAATTATCTACAGTATATACCCACACTATTATATACATGTAAGTAATGTAGAAATCATTGAAGAAGCCCTTTCTCTTAATCATGTACATGTATTTGATGTACATTTAAACAATAATGTCTCCTTTTATTCAACTGTTTTATAAATAAAGGAAGCATTACAATTTCTAAATATTTATTTCTCCAACAGATCGAGTTATACGAGTGTTTTTTTTAATGACCTTTTTTTGTGTATTTCAGTACCAGCATGTTTGTTGACGTTGTTTATGCCACCGTGTTCAACTCTGTAGCAAGTCTTGCTTTGACCTAGCCATCAACAAAACTTGCTGTATTCAATATTATTACAGCAGAGAAAGCAATAAAATATTCCATACCTTGTAGGAATGCAGATCTTGTCTCAGGATGTGAGGCCACACACTGTAACAATGCAAGAGCATTACACACTCTGTTTGACTGGTGTGCCTGCAATAAGAATGACAACATTTAAAGCAATACCATTTCTCAAAGAATTTTATTTTTAATTTATAACTTAAAGGTACAGTATTTATCAACAACATCTTCTTGTATTTTCATAAATTAATTTCTTCTTGCATACTAAATTCCAAATACTTCAATTTCATATTCCTTTATAAGTTCAGCTCATTTTTTTTTAAATAAATTTTTACTTTTATTATAGTTCAACAGAGAAACTGCATTATAAAATGGAATGACAAAAGCTTAACAGGATTATAAAAGTTTTATTTCAAAAGCGAAATGAATATTATGAACTAACATAAACAAAAATTAATAGAAATTTATGAAATAAATAAACTTGGATTGTTCCACTGATATACAATGTAGTTATAATTAAAAGTCACAAATTTTAGGTATTTAAAATTGTCATAGTCCAAACTGTTAAGTACTATGTGAAACTGATTTGTTTCCTTACAGTTAGATGTGGTGGATTAATTGCTGGGTAGATGTTGACTATTTCCTGTAATAGGGCTGCAACCGTTCCAAATGAATGCCATAACATTGGAGCTAAATCTGGTACAACTTCTCTCTTCTTGCTATAAAACATAGAAAATGTCTCATTCATACAACATGTTTTAATTCTATACAAATATATTTAAATATTAAAATCGGGCATAATTTTTTTAACCAAACAAAAAAATGAGGGCAAAATAATAGGTAAATGCATATTACAAATAGAATTATAACAGTTTGGGGGTGGTATGTGTTGAGCTGATCATGCTTACTCTTCTGAATGACATGATGATGCCTTCAGTGTTTTGGGGTTCACACTCATTTTGCTTTAGTTTTGTAGCATTCCTGTTCATTTTTGTATGTTTTGGCTTTGTTCTGTTGTCTACATTTGTAATAGAGCAGATTTGTATTTTTAATTTCATAATTTTTTTCCATCATCTCTCTTTTTATTTACTATTTTTTTGCCGACACAATCATGACAATAATAAAAGTAAAACCTGGAATTCAGCTTTAAAGCAAAAGAAAACAACATCGTTCAAAACACTTCTTATGATTCTAGGTTTGGACATGAAAGACATTTTTAAATAATGTTTTGTTAATCCTGAAACGAGGGTGGCACAGGGTTATTTTCGTCAGCATGTTTGCCCTTTTTTACTTCACATGTTGCCGTGTTGGAGGGTCGTTATTTGCCGTGTTTCGAGCAAACCAAAAAAGGGCATCCTGCAAGCCAATTTCTAATTTTTTGTTCCTCGCGCTGTGACATTTTTTTTTGACGTATGCCCGTGCACAGTGCCCCTCTGTACGACCCTCTGAATATGAATAATTTTTTTGTACCTGTTCTTCAATAAAGGGAAGGTGACATAACATCAAAGCTTTACAGCCAGTACACCATGTTTACATTACCTGAGTTCTTGTAAAGCATTTTCCCTGGTATCTGGACTAGTTAGTTGTATGATCCACTGGTAAATCTTATCTCTGTCCACAGGAGGAATGGCATTAGGAGTAGGTCCAGGTTGTCCAGGTGTTGTCATCATTCGTGCCTGGAAAGACAGAATATACTATGAATTTGCAAAAAGGCC
>MJUU01066601.1:34380-56016 GCA_002080025.1 Modiolus philippinarum
TTAGAAAATGTCAAAATTGCCGAAATTTGTATACTTTACTAAAACGCTATTTAAATAGATTTTTAAGATAAAAAGTATTTAAAAAAATAACACCCTGTAAAATACAAACATTTCAGAATTCTGGTCAAAAATAATTGTAAAGATATCTCAATTAACAATTTCGTACGAGTGAAATGAAAATGACATTTTTTATGACCCTTTTCAATTATCATTATTTCTTGTCAACCAAATTTAACTTTTCCAGTCTGTGATGTCACGGCAAACATGAATACGGGACTTTTGAGATGTCTTCACTCCGTAAACATTTTTGTGTGTTATACGAAAAAAATCAATACATCAATACCTTGAGAGGGAATCACTAATTAATGAACACTGTTGAGCTAAGGGTGATTTATATTTAATCTATTTGTAGCTCTCCAGGTTAATGGTTTTCGTCAATTAAAATTTAATTAAAGAATTGTCATGTAGGACAAATTATAAATGCACTTCAATTTCATAAATAGTTCGTTTTTAGGTGGTATATATATTTATTTCAACAGGACAGGAATCCAGTTATGCTTCTTACTGGTATTTGAGGAGATTGTTTCCGCCTTCAATTACACGAAATTTCCTATCTGGAAAGTCCTGTATTGGCGGGCTGAAAATATGAAAAAAAAAGAGGAAGATTTAGCCCAACACAAGTAACAAGCTTGCCAGGACCATATTTTTAACATCCTGAGGATGTTGATCCAGATAGTTGGCAAGGGTTTGAGGTTGTTTCAATGTTTGGTAACTGTTTCAGAAAAAGTAAATACCATCTGAGGCCAATGAGGCTGAAGGTACAGGGTGGCAATTTTTTTTAACAGGCTGGGGGAACCCCAATTGGGCTATTATATGACGCATAATAAAACATAAATCATGAGAAACTTCGTGATTTTAGTCATCAAATGACATATCGTCATCTTTTTAATGATGCTGCATTTCGGTAACAAGTGAAATCGCCAGACGGAAAAATCTCCCTAGTAAAAATCGCCCCACTATTTTGAAAACTCGCCCCATCAAGATAACCAAAAAACAAATCGTCCCACTTTTCTTACAAAATCGCCCCACTAATGTAAAATCGCCCCACTTTAAGTGTCAATATCGCCCAATGGAGAAAAATAATTTTTATTTGTATTATCTAGTGTATTTTCTTGCCTTTATGATATATCTTTTGAAATACTTCAAAGGGGTTAATAAACTACTCATCAGCCACAAATTTAGCACACTTTAAACACAATTATTTTAATTAAACTTTCTTTTCTTTTGTAATTACGTTAATTACTGTTGTTAACAATGAAAGGCTATTTCTATGTGGAAACGTGACAATGTACCCCAAGCCCATTAAGCGGTCATTAAGCCTTTTAAGCAGAGAAACGTCTAAATTATTTTTGAAGCCACATTATCCCACCCAAGCTGACTATGAAAATTATTGTTTCTTTCTTTCATAGTGATCAATGTCTTCTTCTAAACGAAATCTACAAGGATCTACAACGGAACAAATCTACTATCCTAATTTTGCTTTTCACTTTCTAACTGTGACTTTCTTTATGGCTTGACAGTGGTATCGCTTTGTACTTTCATCCTGTGACTGATTCATTAGTTTGACATATACGAATACTTGCATTTCTGTACTAGGACTTCTTCTGGATTATGCATTTGACCTATTTTCTAGGTGCTCTACTTCTTTCTATCTGTGTACTTAAAGTAAAACTAATAAAGAAACTTCAATATCAATACCAGATAGTTAGAAATGAAGCATTGTCTTCATTGTCAACACAAGGAGATCTAAGGAGTGGAGCGAATCTGACATTGGTGGGGTGATTTTTACAAGTTTAGTGTGTTATACCATGATAGATACATTTTGGGAGTGGGGCGATTTTGACATCAATGGGACGTTTTTTCACAACCTCAGTGCGTTATAGCATAAAAGACACATCTTGAAAGTGGGGCGATTTTTACTACTTCAGTATTTTATCGTCAATCTGACATTATTTAAAGGGGGTGATTTTAACATCAGTGGGGTGATTTTTACATCTGTGGGGTGATTTTTAAAACAGTATATACACATTTTGGAAGTGGGACGATTTGACATGAATTCTGCATTTCAGCAGCAGAGGCATTTTAAGAATGTAAAATAAAAAAAGTATGCAGGGTTCGCGCTGGGCTTCGCCAATGTCGCAATTTGCGATTTTATTTTCATTCTGGCGACAAAAAATCGTTCCTGGCGATTTTTTTGGCGACAACGTTTTTCAAATCAACTTGCCGCTATTATCCAATTTTTACCCTTCTTAGTTNGGTTAATAAACTACTCATCAGCCACAAATTTAGCACACTTTAAACACAATTATTTTAATTAAACTTTCTTTTCTTTTCTAATTACGTTAATTACTGTTGTTAACAATGAAAGGCTATTTCTATGTGGAAACGTGACAATGTACCCCAAGCCCATTAAGGGGTCATTAAGCCTTTTAATCTCACCCAAGCTGACTATGAAAATTATTGTTTCTTTCTTTCATAGTGATCAATGTCTTCTTCTAAACGAAATCTACAAGGATCTACAACGGAACAAATCTACTATTGTAATTTTGCTTTTCACTTTCTAACTGTGACTTTCTTTATGGCTTGACAGTGGTATCGCTTTGTACTTTCATCCTGTGACTGATTCATTAGTTTGACATATATACGAATACTTGCATTTCTGTACTAGGACTTCTTCTGGATTATGCATTTGACCTATTTTCTAGGTGATCTACTTCTTTCTATCTGTGTACTTAAAGTAAAACTAATAAAGAAACTTCAATATCAATACCAGATAGTTAGAAATGAAGCATTGTCTTCATTGTCAACACAAGGAGATCTAAGGAGTGGAGCGAATCTGACATTCAGTCAGGGGACAGACTGGAGTAAGTCTTATTATTTTAGACCTTTTCAAGTCTGGAATTATAGGTATTGTTAAGCAATTTTGACTTGAACAAGTCTAAAATTGATCAGACTTGTACAAGTCTAAGAAAAATTACCATTTTTATGTTTTTTGTTCTTAATGGTTATTTGCAATTATCCTTCAATTGTATATCATTGAAAAAGAATCATGACTAGTGCCTTGTAATTTAAAACAAAAAGCTATACCAATCTGCAAAAGCATGCGCAGTTGGTTGATATTGATAATTTTGTTATCTTTGATAACAATCTTAAATTGATTGTACACCTGCTGACTGCTGTCCTAATTTTGCCCCAGTAACCAATAATTTTCTGATAAAAATAGAAAATTGAACTTCCATGTAATTCCAATTAGGTCTGGACGCCCCACCTCTAAATACTGACGCTTGGCTCATTAAAATGGTCAATTTAGCAAATTTTAGACTTATGCAAGTCTAATTATCCATAAAATTTGAAACACCTGTGCAACAGGAAATAAACATTAGACTTCATCAGGTCTGAAATTTTTAGACTTCAACAAGTCAATGCCAGTGTTTTCCTTTTTTGCCAAACGAGAGGTGGTTGTTTTGAAATTGAAAATAGCCGGTGTACTTGATACATATCTAAATAAATTTAAAGTATTTTTGTTTTGTTGTTATTTGGATTTGACAGTTAAGTTTTAAATCCATTCATATTTTATTTTTTTTTTTTTTTTTACTTTTTAATGAGTATAAAACACTTCTGCTTTCTATCCTTGACCGCTTTTTGTACATATGGCATATGGAACTAAAATGTGATTAGTTTGTTGTAATCCTGACGTATTTATCATCATCACTTTGGTTTTGCACTCGCCGTTTTGATCGTTTTTCTCATTCATTATATTCAAATTGAATGTTGGTCCCCATTTTGATGATTTCTCCAAAGGTTTGTTCTCTTTGCTTTGAATAATTTCATCCGGTAACGTCCCTTTTCGTTCTTTACGAAAGAAAACATCAATTCTGTCCGTTTTTGTTCGGAACCGCCATTTTGTTTAATGAAAACAACGACGGAACTACGTCAACGCGAAACTGAAAAATATCCGTTTTTACCGACCACTTTGACGAAGGCAAAGGTGGTCGGCCTTCACAAAAACCTGGTCGGCAAAGCCAGCTTAAATGGCGAATGGAAAACACTGAATGCATACAAAACTAAAAAAGTTGTAAGACTGAAACAAATCTAAAACTCTGCAGACTTGTACCAGTCTGTCCCCTGACTGACATTGGTGGGGCGATTTTTACAAGTTTAGTGTGTTATACCATGATAGATACATTTTGGGAGTGGGGCGATTTTGACATCAATGGGACATTTTTTCACAACCTCAGTGCGTTATAGCATAAAAGACACATCTTGAAAGTGGGGCGATTTTTACTACTTCAGTATTTTATTGTCAATCTGACATTATTTAAAAGTGGGGCGATTTTAACATCAGTGGGGTGATTTTTACATCTGTGGGGTGATTTTTAAAACAGTATATACACATTTTGGAAGTGGGGCGATTTTTACTGGGGCGATTTGACATGAATTCTGCATTTCAGCAGCAGAGGCATTTTAAGAATGTAAAATAAAAAAAGTATGCAGTTGATTCAGTCAAAATTCAAGATTATCACAATTATAAATAGTTAGATTATCAAGGCAGGGGAAACGAGAAGTCTGTGAAATATTTTAAGATTAAATTTGAAGTTTAGTTTGTAAAATATGTAAAGATATTGAGGTTTCAAACACCATTGCTACACCTACATTTTGTACATTCATAGTAATTTGTAAGACATGGACAAAGAGAGAAAACTCTACAGGAAATCAAATTTCATATTTATATGATTTTTCATTTATTGACTAATGAAAAACTTTCTTTCTTAAACTATCACAATTTGCTTAATTTGACTCTAGATAGATATTTCTTCGAGAGAAGCAGGATGGAACGGTTGTTAACTCCTTAAAGCTGAAGTTATCGCTAAATCAAAGTGACTAATTCTTTTTATCATAAATCGATCTCCGGAAAATTTGCATCATCCTTGTAACAAGAGAAGTATATCCCCTGAAAGCTCTAACCCTATATAGATTTATTAGTTCTATGTATCATGATGCAGCTTTCAACCCCCAAAATGGTATTAACAAATAACTGGTCAAATATCCCAATTGGGATATAACTGTATATCCCAATTGGGATATAATAGCCTAATTGGGATATAATAGCCCGATTGGGCTTTCCCCCAACCTGTTTAATGATTATGAAACAAGTGCATGAGTAATTTTCAATTTTTGAAGAAGACTGGTAAAAATGTCTCATTTCCAATATGAAAGTCCTCAGCATGGTCAGTGCTAAACATCAAAAATTTGATTCTTAACCTGTTGTTGTGCCACATTCATCTCTTTGAACCTGAGAATGTTTTGTTCCCACAACCGGAAGTGAATTTATTTTGTGTTTGCAGCAAATGCAAATTATGGCATGCTAAAGTTAAGTATGACAAAGGGATATATAAAGATTAAATGGAAAATGGGGACACAAGCAACTTACTTTTCCGCCATAAAAATGAGAACAAAGCCGAACAAGACAGAAAAACAATAAAATCACGATCGCGAAGACGCTTACTCGTAATTTTCTGTAGCATCAAAACATCGAAAAGATTTAGATGTTTGTTTTGATACTTCAGACGAATTTTTGATTTGCAGAAATGTTGACATAATTTCCACAAATATAGCTCCTACGCCATCTAATCATAAAGAGTAAGCTGTGGTTTTAGGTCTGGTAATATCTAAGAACATAACAATTCGTTTTTCTGATGATTTTGATAAAATTCGTATTCAAAATTTAACAAATTTCTGTGTACACTTGTTGACTATTCGATCAAAACAAGAAACAGGATGGGATAGGTTTCACTAAATATAAATGAATTTTATTCAGTGTTACAATTTATCTTTATCATCACTTTAAATGAATGAAAGATACAATAATAGAATTAAGACTGCATACTTGCCAACATATTTTAGGTAGAATTCCCGACATTGCGGCGAGTGGTCTGGGGACCGCTTAAGGTCCCCTGTGGGTCCAGGGCAAAGGCCTGGTAGGGGGTCCTCCGGCCGAAAACAGTTTTAGAGGAATTTGAGAAGGTTTCCAGGGAGCAAAAATGCCACTTCAACAACGTTTATTGTAAATATTACAAACATTAATTGAAATGTTTTTGATCGATAGAAAACTAATTCTGAATAAAGGATGTTAAGAAAAGAGTTATTTACGGGATAAATTTTACGTTGTACACACATTTTTATAAATTCAGCGCTTTAAAAATTGGTTTCCATGTAGTTTTATTTTATTAACAAAGGCTTTTATTTATTTCTTCCTGAAAAAGGTAGAAACCCGGAGAATTCTGGAGGTTTTGCATAAATCCCGGTCATTTCAACTACCTTCCTGAATCCCTGAAACGACCTGGAAATTCCGGACCATCCCGGAGAATTCTGGAGTGTTGGCATGAACATTTGTATGAGACTGTCTGTCAAATTTAAATAACAATTTTCTTGGCACCTGTGAGCCAGAAGCTTCTTAAAATTGTGAAGAGTTTCTAAAAATTATGCTGCAGTAGACATGGTAGACTGTGTCGGACTCCTAAAATATTGACACCCTATTTTTTTTTATTGGCTATTGTGAAGTATAAATGGGCCCCGGTGACAGGACTGTAGATACGATAACGTAACCCTCAGTCCACTACGTAGTTGACTGAGGGTTACATTATTGTATCCAACAGGACTTGTGTTGACAGCACCATCATTTATTCATGATATTGGAACCTCTTTAATTGTTTACATATTGCCAATCAAAATTAATTTACATGTACTTTACATTATATTTTCACACTACCTGAATAATACATCCGGTCGGTTTGCTCCAAATAAAAAGTAAGTCTGAAACCGAGAGGACACAAATCTGTATATTTCCGGTAAAATTCATCAATACTAATAACAATACACCGATCACAGCAGTCAGAAATTTTATTAATATATCAATGTAAGGTTAAATACAAAGCCCCACACGAAGTTTCATGAACATAGTGACTAACTACCTTTGTGAAACTTCATTGTGTGGGGCTTCATATTTGAACTTGCATTGATATATTGATAAAATTTCCAACTCCTTGGCACTTAATAACCCTCGCTTGAATTTATTCAAGAGTCTGCTCTGTTAGGCATTAGTCCGATGCCAGAGACTAGTAAACTTGAATTCAGACTAGTAAATTTTTTCAACCACTAGTCCGACCGGACTAGCAAGAATTTTTTGTTGCAGAAATTTTATGTTGCATTTTCTAAATCTACATTGTCTTATATTGCTGTAAAAAATTTTCTTTTTTTTTCGGACTCGGACTAGTTCTAGTTAGTAAATCTGTTATCTCAACTAGCCCGAAGGACTAGTAAGGAAAAAAGTTTTTGGTACAGACTGATTCAATCTCCCAGAGATAGTTAAATATAGATTATTGTATTACTGACAGGGAAGCTTACGATTGGAAGCCGAAACGACTAAAATCTGTGTCATATGCACATGTTAATTATACATGTAGGATAATCATTATAATAAAGCAGATTAATCAATGCCAAATGACCCTGGCCCTGCTTACAGTCTAACTGATTTATAAGTACAATTTTACACATATTTGCACAACTGTCAGTAACTGATTTTCAAGGACACTTTAATACATGTGGTTCTAATATATTATCTTTATTATAATTCAATTGTGGAACAGGTCCTATTTGTTCTTTAAAAACAAAATGTACCGGTACCTCTGGTACAAGTTTTAAAAAGTAAAGGGAATCAAATTTCATAGTTACTAATTTCTGACTCTCTGAAACTGATTAATATTCAAAACAATGTGAGATTCATTCATTAGCTTACCCAAAGGGTCAGTGTGAGCTATTGCCATCACTTGGTGTCCATCGTCTGTCCATTGTCCATCCGTTTGGTCATTCTGTTAACTTTTCACATTTTCATCAACTCCTCTGAAACCACTGAAGCAAATTCAACCAAACTCATAGGAATGATGTAAGGAAAGGTCCTTAACAAAGATTGCTCATTTCATTCCGATCTGACAAAAACACATGGCCGCCAGCACGGAACTTATATTCAACATTTGACCCTATGAGAAAAACATCATTTTCATCAACTCCTCTGAAACCACTGAAGAAAATTCAACCAAACTGTACAGGAATGATGTATGGATGGTCTTTTACATAGATTGCTCATTTCATTCCAATCCGACAAAAAACATGGCTGTAAGCATGGAACTTATATTTGACATTGGACCCTATGGGAAAAACATAATTTTCATCAACTCCTTAAACCACCGAAGCAAAGTCAACTAAACTATACAGGAATGATGTATGGAAGATCCTTAACAGAGATTGCTCATTTGGTTCTGATCAGACAAAAAACATGGCCGCAAGCGCGGGACTTAAATCTTATATTAGACAATGGGTAAATATGTTCATCAACTCCTCTTAAACCACGAAAGCAAATTCAACTAAACTATACAGGAATGATGTATGGATGGTCCTTTACAAAGCTTGCTCATTTTGTTCCGATACTACAAACAACATAGCCACCAGGGCTGAACTAATGTTTAAGATGGGACCCTATGGGAAAGACATCATTTTCATCAACTCCTCGGAAACCAATAAAGCAAATTCAACCAAGCATTACCATGATTACAGGAATGATGTATGGAAGGTCCTTCACAAAGATTGATCATTTCATTTCAATCCGACAAAAACATGGCCATCATGCAGAACATCGAAAATCCTGCTGTTCAGCATTTTGTCAGGTGAGCGATACAGGCTCAGTCTCTGAGCCTCTAGTTTTTTTCTGATCTCTCTCTGGTGACAGGTTGAAAAAAAACAATAAACTGTGATATTTAAGCTAAATAATAAATAAGTTAATGTTCTGCTGATGTCACCACCAGGTTGTATTCATCAACAGGCTGTATCTTATCTCAATACAGCCTGCTCAGAGTCTGGTTTGAGCTGTATGTTGAATTATTTCATATCACTTTTGTTAAAAATAATTCAATTGGTTCAATTACTATCACATGGTATACTGTATTTATGTAATAGTAACTTGTGTATCGGGCTACATCAGATTAACAGACTGCCTAAGGACTTTGATATGGACCTGTACCTTGTTATAGCCCTTTCCTTCGGCTTGGGCTGTAACAAGCTACACGGTATGTATCGCGGTCCTTAGGCAGTCTGTATATCTGGATGCAGCCCTCTACACAAGTTACTATTACATAAATACAGTATACCATGTGATAGTAATTGAACCAGTTGAATTATTTTTAACAAAAGTGATACGAAATAATTGTCAATATTTAAATCAAGAGATAGCCAGGTATAAAATGAGGACAAATACCATGCTCTTATTCATTAAGAGCCCAATTGCAATTACAAACAACATGTATCTATATATTTCGATTCTAATAATAATATGGTCAACAAACGTTTTGAAAATTCAAAGCTGCAATACGAGGGTGTTTTCAGATGCTATTTTGGTTTTAAATACTCAACCAAATACGAAATAGACAGGGAGACTATGAAACAGCATTCCAACCATATAAATGTTGTATAAAATGTATATTCACCATTTGTGGTCATGCACTGTCCACATTTATTATACCCCCGCAAACAAAGTTTGGGGGGGTATATAGGAATCACCCTGTCTGTTTGTCTGTCCATCCGTCTGTCTGTCCGTCCATGTACCTTGTCAGCGCATGTTCTCCTAAACGGTTGCTTGGATTTTGATGAAATGTTGCACAGTAGTAGTACACCATCTGAAGATGTGCATGAAGTGATATGGTTGCTGTCCGAAATTTTGAAGGGGAGATAATTCGTCTTTGAATATTATCTGGCAAACAGTCAGGGGTGCAACTTAAATAAGTTATCACCAAAATCACTTAAATGAGTTACTATGAGATTCTGACTTTTTTTAAATAACTTATACCAGTTATCAAGCAATAACCTGTTTGAGTTACGGTTTTGTTAATCAAGGGACATTACTCTGTTGATAACTTCATTAAGTTATTGAAGTCTTTTTTACATTATTTTCAGATTTTTTGAATTCTTACTTATTGGTCACAGTAAAGTCTATTTTTACACATGTATGAAGTAGTTCAAATTGACCTTAATCTAATGATGGCCTGTCTGAATGATTTTGATGAACAATTTTAAAGATAATTGAGATTTAATTTCCCAAGGGTCCAATCTTTATGGGGGTTAGCGCATCTATTTCCTCTCTTTGCGCATTTAAAATTGATAGGTAATTATACAGTTAAGGATCTAAACCATATGGGAAAAACTATTGTTAGTTTGAGAAAAGTCTTGATCATAAAGAAATTTGTAATCAAAGTTAGACATTTTCAAGAAATCAACATTTGATAACTTGAATAAGTTATTGCTGAAAATGCATGATCACTCAATTCAGTTACACAAAAGTACTTCATTTGATAACTTGAATAGGTTACACCTCTGACTGGCAAAAAGGGGGATGAACCTTGTCAGTACGTGTTCTCCTAAATGGCTGCTTGGATTTTGATGAAATGTTACACAGTTATAGTACACCACCTGAAGATGTGCATGAAGGCATATGGTTCCTGCCCGAAATTTTAAAGGGAAGATAATAATTTGACTTTGAATATTTTCTGAAAAAAAAGGGGGGGGGCAAACCTTGTCAGCATATGTTCTCCTAAACAGCTGTTTTGAGTTTGATGAAATATTGCACAGTTGTAGTACACTATCTAAAGATGTGCATGAAATATTATGGTTACTGCCTGAAATTTTGAAGGGGAGATAATTTGTCTTTGAATTTTATTTGGCAATGGGGGATGAACCTTGTCAGCGCATGTTCTCCGTAACGACTGCTTGGATTTTAATGAAATATTACACAGTTGTAGTACACCACCTGAAGATGTGCATGAAGATTTTTTGTCAGACCGTAAGCAGAGGGTCGTTTTAAATGGTACAAACTCCACATGTGTCGACGTAACGAGTGGTATACCCCAGGGAAGCGTGTTGGGACCGATCTTGTTCGTCATATATATCAATGACCTCCCAGATGCTATTCACAACTTTGTGAAGTTATTTGCAGATGATACCAAACTATACGCAACTGTTAATAATGAGCAAGACAGGATTAAAATGCAAGAAGATTTAGATAATTTAATAGACTGGTCGGAAAAATGGATGCTAAAATTCAACAAATCAAAATGTAAGCATATCCATCTAGGGCCTCCAACTGATGCAAAATACAACATGGCACAAGACATAATTGAAACAACAACAGAAGAAAAAGACCTTGGTATAACTATTGATAATAAATTAAATTTTCAAAGGCATATAAATTTACAAGTAAAAAAAGCCAACCAAAAACTAGGGATTATAAATTGAACTTTTCAACATATGGACAAGGACATGTTTATTACTTTATTTAAAAGTATGGTCAGACCACATTTGGAATATGGTAGCACGATCTGGTCTGTAGTAAACAAACGAGAAGCAATAAAAATTGAGAATGTTCAACGGAAAGCCACGAAAATGATCAGAGAAATAAAGAACTGGAGTTATGGAGAAAGATTAAAACATTTAGGCCGACCTACGTTACAGTACCGAAGACTCCGAGCTGATATGATCGAGACTTATAAAATTCTAAAAAATATTGATAAAGTGGATAAAAAATTTTTCACAGTCAGAGATAAAATTACAAGAGGTCATAATTATACGATATACAAGAAATATAGTCGTACTAACAGAAGGAAATATAGCTTTTCACAGAGAATAGTTGACAACTGGAATAAATTACCAAATAATATTGTCCAAGCCAGTAGTGTAAATATTTTTAAAAGTCGATTAAATGAACATTGGAAGAACTTTCCTATAAAATTTAAGACAAATTTTTATGGACCGGAAGCTGGACTACAAGCAGAAAATATTGAAATGGATCAGAGAGGCATTTGGCCTAAAAGATGATCTCTAGGACAAGGTAAACAGGTATGAAGTTATATGGTTCCTGCCCGGAATTTTGAAAGGGAGATAATTTGACTTTGAATATTTTCTGGAAAAAGGGGGGAAACGAACCTTGTCAGTGCATGTTCTCCTAAACGACTGCTTGGATTTTGATGAAATTTTACACTGTTGAAGTACACCACCTGATGATATGCATGAAGGTATATGGTTGCTGCCCAAAATTTTGTAGGGGAAATATTTCACCTTTGAATATTTTCTGGAGAAAGGGGGGAGGTATAATATTATTGTGTCCACATTTGTTCTGTGTCCACGACTGTATTGTGTCCACACACACTTAAATTTACACTTGCCATATTGATTCAGTGCTCAATTAGCGGGGGGTATAACTGGCTGCCATCCGGCGACAGCTCTAGTTTACACATAAAATTAACGAAATTTGAAAATGTGTTGTGTCCGTTTGAACTTTGTCTGCTGAGATAATTTGACATCATGGGATTTGTATTGTTATATCACCTAGTGCTCTATGCTTTTTTGAACCCAGTAATGATGTTTAAGCATTTGAAGTACACAATTTTCTAGTGGTGTAACAATACACCAGTATATCAGTTTATCACGGTATTTATCAACAAACTAGGTACACCTTTACGGAATCCAGCATATCGATACATATCCTTTTCTGATTTCTGCTAAAATTTCAGAATCAGTACCACCTGAAATGCTTAAAATTTTCTGATTTTGGTAAGGAAAAGTCAGATAAAAGACAAGCAAATGTATTTAGATGCATGGAAATGAACTTTTGTCTCACTGAAGAATATTTTACTTTATATTTTATCACATGAAATAGTTAAAAGAAGAAGATTGAAAAATGTAATCAAATTGAAAAATCAGTAGACTATATGTATCGATATGTATCAGGATATGGTTCTGTTGTACAGATATATACAATATTGTTGTACAATATTTTATTGATGATACTTATCCCTACAATTTTCTATGGACTGTAATTTTAGGGCTGTGTGCCTTGTTACATGTAAGTTGTTCATACTCATCAACAGATTTGGTAATTATAATATTAATCAATTGTCCTACTTGTAGAAAAATTGACCATTAGGATCTTCTTCAGGTGAGCAACACAGGATCTTGAAAGCCTCTTATTAGTGGTATTATCATGCATATATGAAAAATATCACATTGCAATCATTAACAAATTCAGGCATCTGCATGGGCAATTCAGTTTTGTGAGGTCATGTAAAGTTTCCACAGCATTCTTGGAAAATAAATCCTTCCTTGAAATAAATACATTGAAAATGTATCTTTTGATGTAATACATGTATTTCCAGGTTGACTTGAAATGATTGACTATGGCTGAATACGAGACACAGTATCAGGCACTTTCAACATGCGATGAAGATGAAACGGATGAAGCCCCATCAAATGATGGTGACTTTATGATACATGTGGTACCAGAAAGTAGTAAGTCTAATTCAGCACATATTAATTTATACATTGTATGAGATAATGTGATCACTCCTAGCCTTAGGAATGTAGAAAACATCATTGCATTGTATGAGTACACAAATTTAGATATATGAAGAAGGGTTTCATGAGATAATAAACAGCTGCGCCAAGAGCGCATGATACGCCCGTCCCCATTTTAAAGCAAACTCATTAAAAACTCCATATGAACAAACATGGCAAGGGACTTCTGATATGTAGCAATTATTTCATCTGATGTTAAAAGTCAAAAATGTATATTGGTTTAGGGGTAGTGATGTCTTAAAATAAAAGAATATCAATGTGTAGACAGAAATTGCAATTTCATACTTTTTTGAAATAATCAAAGTCCTGGAACGAAAAATCCTTCAGCAAAATAAAACCATAGAGAGCTTTTTTCTGTCATATCCAACAATCTTGCATAGTTTCAAGAAAAATGAATAAAGCGTTCTCTAGCTAGAATATGACGTGTGGACGGAAATGGTAATTCATGCTTTTTTTTAATTAATCAAAGTCCCATAACTCTGTAACGAAAAATCCAACGACAAAATTAAACCATAGGGAGCTTTTTTCCGTCATACCAAACAATTCTGCAAAGTTTCAAGAAAAATGCTCAAAGTGTTCTCTAGTTAGAGTACGGCGTGTGGACAGACTGACACCAGTATACCATAATACGTCCCGTCAAAGACGGGCGTATAAAAAACTGTGTTTTCTGTTTAGAAAATCATTCATGAAGAGAATTTAAAAGGTAAAGGTAGGTCTTGGTTATTTTACTAAGAAAAGTTTTAAATTAAGCAAGGAGGGTATCCGGCATGGAATTCCATTATATTTTTCCATCCCATATTCATATTTGATGGTAAAATATACAATGTATAGCAAGTTTAGGATTTATGACTATTGTAAACCACTTAAACTTATTTTCATTGGGTCCCTGGGTACTTTATTTTGCGTTTCGTCCCTCCAGTGAACTTCTTAACGACTTATTTTCTATTTCTGCTGATGTTATTGTACTGTAGAGATATTCACCACACTTTTATTTTGAACTTACAGTCACAATCAACAAAAATGCTCTAAAAAAATCATAAATATGATCATGGAAATATTTATAATGATCTAAAAAGCAGTTTTTTGGTTGTGGGGGTACTTTGAATGTTCCTTCCTACTAGACCCTTCCAAATACATTTTAATTGAATAGCCCTTATAAATTTGTCTACCAAACTTAAACAAACAAAAAAAACTGAAAAAGATGGCACACAAACATAAAAAAGCATTCTGTTGACATTTAGTTTTGTATAATGAACTCCTTGATTTAAATGGTATGGGATAAATTTCTAACATGTAAACTCTGTCATGCTGAATGTACATTGCCACCGTAAATTTTACACACTTAATGTTTTGTTCAAGATAGTTGTACAGATACAACTGATTAAAGATTGTATTTATATAGCTGTTCAGTACTTACACATGAACCTTAACAATTTGTAGGAATAGTGGTGTAATGTTTTAGTCACCGTCCATATATAAAAATTTTGATTATTTTAATTTTTCAGCACGATGGAACCACATCGAAAATTTAGATGATTTTTTCGCGAGAGTTTATCATTATCACCAAAGAGGAGGGTTTACATGTATGGTGGTCGAGGACGTCTTACAACTCATGTGAGTTATTTTTATATATCAACTCCAATTTCATGATTGTTTTGTATAGAAAAACAGAACTTCAATTTAGTACAAATTAGTAGGGTTTGTCAGTAGCTTTATCATCTCAGTAGACAAAAGGACTACAAGATGTCACTAGTCCTGTAGTGATTTTACAGACCAGTAATGGGACGTAGCTTTGTGAGATTTTCAAAATTTTCTTAACTCAAAGGACTGCCAATTACGAAAATTTGTAATCCTTCCTAAAATTGACTAGCCTCGGGTTAGAGTACTACTGTTAGGGCTATTCCATTTAAAATTCCCACCGGGGGGTGGAACACCAGTGAATTTTTTTTCTGTTGGTGGTGGGTAAATTTCTATTGTATCCTATTAGTTTAATTATATATTTTAATTTTTTTCTCTTGCTGGGGGGTATAAAAATAAGTGGCGTTCCACCCCCTGGTGGGAATTTTTACTGGAATANCCCTTAGTGTGGGACATTAAATAGGTTACAAAAAATAGCTATCAATTTTATCAACATAGTACATACAATGTAGTGGAATCAGAGTACTCTCACAAGATGTTTGGATTACTTAGATTTTATTTGACGTTGATAACATGATGACATAAATTCCATGCAGTTCATTTGAGTTTTCAATTTGACAACTACATACTAATTGATGTCCACTTCAAATTTGGTGTTTGTTTAGTTTTACAGTTAAACTTGATATATTACTACATTGTACCATTTGTTTGACAGTTATTTTAAAGGGAAAGGGGTATGGCTATAAGTCATTTTAGCTTTTATACTGAAAAGGTCAACTGGGATTACTTAGATTTTATTTGACTTTGATAACATGATGACATAAATTCCATGCAGTTCATTTGAGTTTTCGATTTGACAACTACATACTAATTGATGTCCACTTCAAATTTGGTGTTTGTTTAGTTTTACTGTAAAACTTGATATATTACTACATTGAACCATTTGTTTGACAGTTATTTTAAAGGGAAAGGGGTATGGCTGTAAGTCATTTTAGCTTTTATACTGAAAAGGTCAACTTGGAAAAATGGTCTTTTCAAAAAGTGTGATGTTCAAAGGGCATTATAACCAGGTTTTACTGTATCAAGTCAGTTCTTATATCAAAGCCTTTGACTATTTATATTTCAGTCAGTTCCTGTTTGTTGTTGCCTTCTCCATATTTCTGATTGATTGTGTGAACTATGACATTCTGTTTGCCAATGTTAAATATAATGGAACTGGAACACACAAGGTGACAATTCCAGAGGCAGTTATTCCCCTTGATCAGTGTATTCAAAGGTTTGTTAGTAATTGCATTTAAATTTTCAGTGAAGAGATAAAGGGGATATGGAGTAAATGTATATGGGACAAAAACCCATATAAATACATGGTAAGATTAAGCTAATGGAACAACACTTTCATTGTTGTTCTTCATCTTGAAGTCACCATGAGGCTTCAACTAAGAGCAAATACTCTTACCTCATAGTAAGTTCAAAACAGCCTTAGTACCAGTTTGAGCGGAATTCACTTGCTAAATGTTGAACAAGGGTACATCAATGTATCCATTTGGCCATGGATGCGGGGGTCATCAACAAGCATAACATATTGGGCTAAGTAATTTGTTGTCCATTATTGGTCTATTTCCACTCTTCAAGTTTTAGGTAAAGATTCACTGTAAAGAGTCAGTAATCAAAACACAAAATGAATAAGATCTTTATATATTTCTTAAATAAAAAAAATGTTTCTATCACAAAATTAAAAATAAAAAACACATTCTGTATGTATATCTTCAGATTTTATATCCTTTTTAGGAATGACGGAAATCTGGTCTGTTTTCCAAGATTTTGCGTTTCATAAATTAATGATTTTACCCTTGAAAATTTCAATTTCATCAAATTAAAGCAAGTGGTACAAAAGTAAGTCCATAAAAAGCTGTAGATTAGATATTTTGAGATGCCAAAAAATAACTAATTTGAAGATTTAAGTAAATGCAACATTTATCCATGTAAAAAAAAATTGATCAGAATTCTCCGGAAATTGTATTGAAATTTAATTATGGTAAGAAAATAGGAACCAACAGACAGTGTTGAACACTTCAAAGCTTTACCTTACACAGTTTGTACAACCTCCTTGATTTTCTTTGCCATTCTAACATTCAAATTTGAATACAAAAGTAATTACATGTTTATTTTAGCCTTGCTATTTTCAAACTTTATGAAATCATATCAATTATTATAGAATTTCTTTAACACAGATATTATTATATTTTTCAGGTTTAGTTTTGGTATTGTTGTGTGTATATTAGTGGCGTTCGCTTTCTGGATTTTCCGATTGTTAAAAGTGGTGTACAATATTATCAAATATACAGAAATTAGATCTTTCTACAATAATGCATTAAAAATATCTCCTGTAAGTAGTGTTCTGATAGATTATTGTGTACTTTCTGGGGAAGGTGGTAATTTTGGAGATTTTGTATTTACCAAAAATGCAAAAAAAAATAAACAAAAACAAAACATTGAGTAAGGTATTTTTTTCTCAGAAGAGTCTGATGAAATTGTTCTTCATCTTCTGACTTAGTAGTATTCATAAATCACTGGTAATTTTCAATAATTATATCCATCCATGAACTTTGAAGATGCATGGTTGATGACAACTACAGCATGCATGTACATAAACATCATTAAATTGTCTACTGCAAAATGAATATTCACTATTTTTCTGCCCACAACTTTGTAAAAAAATATAATCTCAGTTCTACACTAAAAGTTGTACAGTGAGTCCAGTATGGTGCTACTTGTATTTTAGTATGCAAATTCCAAAAACGTGAAAAATAGATGTCATTATTTAATTGGTACTGCCAAATGGAGTTTTGTTTCTTGTTGCTTTATCAATATTAATGGATTTCCATGCAATTTTCGATGGAAAGTTACCTTCTGCAATATAGTCCGTAAGATATTGACCAAGTCCATGCTAGGAAAGAATGTTAATTTTATCTGGAATAAATGCAAAATGCCTGTGATCAGTTGGGAAATGTTGGGGATTTTGTATCACCCACAACAAAAACATTCAAAAAACAAAACAAATCAAAAACAACATAGAAATAAACATTTTTTATCAAACAAAAAGCAAAACAACAAAAAAAGAACACTGCATATGCAGTAATGATGAATGTTAGAAACTGGAAATTAAATTAAACTACAGAACTTAGAGATTATATCAGCGTTTCTCAAAAGTTTTATTAATTACAAATTAATTATACATTTCCCAACAATTTATACATGCTGTTGGTATCATACAATCTTTAAAACTGAATTAAAAAACATACAATGAAGTATATGTATAAAGGGTTTGTCAATAACAGTTGTTTGTTATATTTGTAACTCCATATTAATGTAGCAATTTGGATTATGACAGCGATTTTTCTTGTCTTGTTGTAGCGAGCATGATGTCAAAGATGAATATACATTTTAAAGACACATCATATTTTATACATACTTTATAAACATTTATTTTATATTATAGTCTGATTTAACTAACCTAACATGGCATGAGATCCAAAGAAGATTACTAGAGGTTCAAAAAGAACAACAAATGTGTATTCATAAACAAGAACTCTCTGAATTAGGTAGTGTATCTACATGTATATATTTTAATTGAGAAAGCTGTAAGACATAATGTCTTTTTACATGTACATGTATATTTTATAGTTAGGTTAAATTTAATCCCTCCACATTTCCATCCGTCAGACTTATTGTTGCCGTTTGTTTCTTAACAATTGTATTAGTATTCTGTATCGGATCAAAATAAAACTTGGTCATGTGCTTTTATATTAAATGAGGCAAAACAGGGTGGTTTTACATTGTATGAGTTGAAGGTCAAAAACAGATTGAAATTTCAAGAAAATTCTAGTTTCTGAACTATAAATTTGGTAGGCTGCATCAGAAATCATGCCTTCCTCACCAATTTACTTTCCAGGAGGAATTGTGAATACTTGACTCTTTTATTGCTTAAAGTTATGCTCTGTTCCAAGACTGTGTGTATGTATTAATAAATGAAGTCTTCAAGAAATATAAATTAATCAGTGATGTAAGAGCTTACCAGAATTTGTAATTATCCCCTCACCCAACAAAGTTGGGGAGGGGATATAGCATTTCGCCATTTGTCCGTTAGTCCGTTCTTCCGTTTGTCTGTCCGTTCAAACTTAAGACTATACATGTCTTTTGAATAACATGTCATAGATGGACAATGTTTAGTCCATGGATGCATCTTGAATAGTACTTGAGCTTGATATATAGAATAGGTGGATTAGACCTACATTTCATGCATGAGTGACTCAGGTTAAAGTTTTTGTAAGAGTCCAGATTTGGGATAATACAACTCTTAGAGCAATAATATTTTGTATGTACATGCGTCTTGTAAAATTACAAAGCTCCAGATAAAAATTAGTTGTTTTTTACCTACATTTCATGCATGAGTGACTTAGGTTAACGTTTTTGTAAGAGTCCAGATCTGGGATACTACAACTCATAGAGGAATAATATTTTGTATGTAGATGTGTCTTGTAAAGTTACGAAGCTCCACAATTTGACCTACATTTCAGGCATGAGTGACTTAGGTAAAAGTTTTTGTAAGAGTCCAGATTTGGGATACTACAACTCCTAGAGGAATAATATTTTGTATGTAAATGTGCCTTGTAAAGTTACAAAGCTCCAGATAAAAATTTGGTCACTTTGACCCACATTTCATGCATGAGTGACTAAGGCTAAAAGTTTTGTAAGAGTCCAGATCTGGGATACTACAACTTGTAGACGAATAATATTTTGTATGTAGATGCGTCTTGTAAAAGTTATGAAGCTTCAGATAAAGATTAGGTCACTTTGACCTACATTTCATGCATGAATGACTTAGGTTAAAGTTTTTGTAAGAGTCCAGATCTGGGATACTTCAACTCGTAGAGGAATAATATTTTGTATGTAGATGTGCAGGCCTCGACAATACCTTTGTCCAATTGCCCAGGACAAGTGGAAACGTCTGTCCCCCATAACATGCGTAATGAAGAAAATTCATTTAGATTCCTCTTAAACAAAATTTTTATCAAGAATGAAAGTATTGACCGATTTCAATGTAAACATTTACGTTTTCAATCTTGTCCGCCATTTTGATAATACCGATCGTTAGATGAAACCAAATAAAAATACGAATCCTTAAGTGAAACGAAATTTGAAAAAGAAATGTACTCCTACATATTATTGATATCGATGGAGCAGGTTAATTTTACTTGAAAAACGACCAGGCACATTTAAAATTTGCTTTTCAATTTATTTAAATTCAATGCAAGTGAAAATCATGAAAGTAACATGGTTTCCCAAAATATCTGCAAAGTTCATATCATTATCTGTGTAATTGGATGACTGAATGAAGAAACATCTATAGACGGGTCCCAAATAAACATGAATGAATATTCACTCTAGCATTTATTGTAACTACTGTATACTTCAAAGAATATCTGTAAACCTAATCAAGTCTGATAAGTCTTTTCAAAAAACAACTATTTCAGTAATATCTAGTTAGTATCTATTAATGTGAAATACCAGATTTTCACAGAAATATGTACATACTTGCCTACTGATTTACTAGAATACCCAAGTTCTTTTGTCTTCATTTTAATGTACTCTTCTTTTAAACTACATAAGCCAATGTCACTATGTATCATTTCTATATAAAAATATTTCTTTGATTTTTATTTTCATTTCTGATACTCTTTTTGGATATTCAGTCAAATATTTTGGACAAGTTATAATTTCATTCGGACAAGTCAATCTCCAGAGGTACTTGTCTGAAGGGACAAGTTTGAAAAAAGTTATTGTAGAGGCCTGATGTGTCTTATAAAGTTACGAAGCTCCAGATAAATATTAGGTCACTTTGACCTACATTTCATCAGTGTTTTCCATTCGCAATTTAAGCTGGCTTTGCCGACCAGGTTTTCTTGCAGGCCGACCACCTTTGCCTTTGTCAAGGTGGTCGGTAAAAACTGATATTTTCCACTTCCACACCGTCGTAGTTCCGTCATTTGTATTAATATTCCAATCAGTTGCTTTGCGAGTTGTTTTCATTAGACAAAATGGCGGATCTGAACAAAAAAAGAATTTCTTTCACACAGAATGAAATGGAAAGCTACCAGATAAAATTATTTAAAGCTAAGAGAACGAACCTTTGGGGAAATCATTGAATTTGACACGAGAAAACGATCAAAACAGCGAGTATAAAACCAAAGGGATGATAAATTCGACAGGATTTCAAATAGTTTATGGTAGTAAACGAATCATATTTTAGTTCCATATGCCATAAGTACAAAAAGTGGTCATGGATAGAAAGCTGAAGTTTGCTTTACGGTACTCATTAAAAAGTAAAAACCTCAAAATAAAACCTGAATGAATTTAAAACTGGACTGTCAAATCCGAACATTTGAATAACAACAAAACGAAAATCTATTATTTTTATTTTACTGA
>MJUU01066601.1:56030-72239 GCA_002080025.1 Modiolus philippinarum
CGGCTATTATAGCCGGCTACCTTCAATTTCAAAACAACCACCTTTCGTTTGACAAAAAAGGAAAACACTGATTTCATGCATGAGTGACTTAGGTTAAAGTTTTTGTAAGAATCCAGATCTGGGATACTACAACTCAAAGAGGAATAATATTTTGTATGTAGACGTGTCTTGTAAAGTTACGAAGCTACAGCTAAAAATTAGGTCACTTTGACCTACGTTTCATGCATGAGTGACTTAGGTTAAAGTTTTTGTAAGAGTCCAGATCTGGGATACTACAACTCGTAGAGGAACAATATTTTGTATGTAGATGCGTCTTGTAAAGTTAAGAAGCTCCAGCTAAAAATTAGGTTACATTGACCTACATTTCAGGCATGAGTGAATTGGGTTAAAGTTTTTGTTACAGTCTTGATCTTAGATACTACAACTTGTAAAAGATAAATCTTTCATCAGTAGATGCATATGCTATATGTATAATGCTCCTGTTTGAAATAAGGTCACTACATTCTTGCTTTACTGGCTCAGATTTAAGTAACAAGCCAGATCTTGAATGGTACAACTTTGTGGAATGTTTATAATACTAGACAAACATTGAACAACCTGGGGAGGGGATTTGCTGTCGTTTCCGACTGCCCCTTCTCTTGTTTTTTTTTAATGTTTTCTATCGAAAAAAACCCAACATTTATACACATGTGTGATCTGATATTTAAGCATTTGTTGTTGCTCCCAGATAGATATCAATAATTGAATTGTTGAAGATTTTTATTTCAGATATATACCACAGAATTTTAAGATTTAAGAACTACATGATAGCCATGGTCAACAAATCTGTGATTCCTGTCAAGTTTAATCTGCCATTTATAGGACAATAGTGAGTGTTTCACAGTTATAAAATGATACATGTATCTTTGTACTTTTGGTTTTCACTGTGGGCTTAGTTGGCCAAGTGATTAAGGTAGTTAGCTTACTGATACAATATCCACTGCCATGTGAGTTAACACCCTGTACATGATAGGGTAATCTTAGTTACCAGCCCAAGTCCACTCCAACAATAAAACTAACCACAATGATATAGCTGAAATACTGCTGAAAGTTTTACATGCTTTGAATTGTTACTGGAGCACTAGTACATTTTTACGCTGTTTAGAGGTTATGAAAACAAATGATATTACATTATTCAGCTGTATAATAATTATCAAGTATTTTATCAGAGAATGAATTCTGCAGCCCTTTTCACAAAAAAAACTTATGATAAAAATCAGTTGTAAGTCTTTAACATTTCATATTGACTTGCAATTAAAATTTGTTGTAAGTTTTTTGCGAAAAGGGCTGCAGAATTTGAATGGAATTTGCCTTCTTCTGTTTCTGGATTGGTGTCACTGCTGCACTATCAGGTAGTTTGCGGGGAAAACTGATATTTTACGCATGTTCAAAATTTGTTCCTTGTGCGTGAAATTTTCCAGGTATTACGACATCACAGAACAAAACCTAATAGTGCAGTGGTGACACCAGACGGGACAAAATATGGAAGGTGCATTCCATTGTCAGTCAGGGGACAGACTGGAGTAAGTCAAATTATTTTAGACCTCTTCAAGTCTGAAATTATAGGTTTTGTTGAGCAATTTTGACCTGAACAAGTCTAAAATTGATCGGACTTGTACAAGTCTAAGAGAAATTACCATTTTTATGTTTTTGTGCTTAATGGGTATTTGCAATTATCCTTTATATTGTTTATCATTGAAAAGGAATCATGACTAATACCTTGTAATTTAAAACAAAAAGCTATACCAATCTGCAAAAGCAGTTGGTTGATATGATAATTTTTGTTATCTTTGATAACAATCTTTATTTGATTGTACACCTGCTGTCCTAATTTTGCCCCAGTAACCAATAATTTTCTAATAAAAATGGAAAATTAAACTTCCATGTAATTCCAATTAGGTCTGGACGCCCCACCTCTAAATACTGACACTTGGCTCATTAAAATGGTCAATTTAGCAAAGTATAAACTTATGCAAGTCTAATTATCCATAAAATTTGAAACACCTGTGCAACAGGAAATAAACATTAGACTTCATCAGGTCTAAAAATTTTAGACTTCAACAGGTCTATGCATACCAAATTTAGAGAATTAAAAGACTATAACAAGTCTAAAACTCTGTAGACTTGTACCAGTCTGTCCCCTGACTGATTGTGAAGTTTTATTATTGTGTGAAATTGTGAAAATGAATTTTTTGGGGAATGGTGATCCTGTTTTCAGATAAATAAAGCATGTACTCATAAAATGGTATTCAATGTATTTGACTATCATCCAACATTTTAATTTAATCTTTTGCTTATAGATGATTTTATGCATTTTATTGCACTCACTTTTAAGCAGTCTTCCTTATTTGTTGATGTACATGTGTTTTATGTACATGTTATTATGATTATTATAATTCTGATTGATGTACATGTATTTTCTTTCTTTTTAGTGCCTTTTTAAGTACAGGATTAAAGTACAATTTAGATATAATTTTATTTTGTAAGTATGAAGTTATTTCTAAAGGATATGATAATTTTATAGGTGTTTTATTTGCATCAAAATCTTTTTGTGTGTGTTTCACTTATCTGTCCACATTTTGTCATTGTCACCCCATTGAAATAGTTATATATTAATACAAAAATTAACTACAACAATATTTTCATCCATTGTCTGTTTTGAGATTTTACAGGGTTAATGAAATAAAGTGTTACCATTTGACAATAACAAAATGTATATAATTTTAATTCCAATATTCTACGCTGATTGAAACGAAAGTGTAAGAATTATGTACTAACAAAAATGGAAAACAGGACATCTTGTTTGTGATACAGACTTTATCATAAGATAATTCATACAAATTACAGATATTTCTCATTACAACAAATGTACATAAGAAACAAACTATTGTGTATGTCAGTCTCCGCCAAAAACTAATTTCATTACTAGTCCTTTGGAAAAGTCAGGATAAGAGATTTACTAGTCCGTATCCAATTTTACTAGTCCGAAAATAAAATGAAACACAAGAATCTTGTTTTTAGTGAAATGAACAAACTGGTTCCAATGCATATTACACACATTTTAAGAAATAAGTGGGTCCACACAAGGACTTTTTTGACAAATAAACTTAGGGAAACAGCATCGTCAAACAAATTCTACCTCAATGTTAGGCAATGTAGGTTTTGAATATGCAATAAAAATTTCTGCAGCAAAAAATTCCTATAGTCTGGTTGGGCTAGTGGTTTGAAAAATCTACTAGTCTAAAACCAAATATACTAGTGCATAACGGAGCATGCTTGTATGTATGGTATTATCTGGAACAATAATTAAATGTATAATGGTAAACATACATGTAATTCATCATTTAATTATAGAAATGTTTTCATACTAATATCATGTATATATACATTTATACATCTACTCAAAAATTTTACAAGAATTTAGACCTATGTCACTTGATAGAATGATAGACCAAACGAGATTACACTTTAATAATGCAATGTAATTTGAAGAATAAAATGCATATAAAGTACAAAAAATGTATAAAATAACTTCTTTCTATAACATTGTCTTTTTGCAGGGGGACCATGGTCTCCATTTGAAAATAATTGGAAACTTAAAGAAGAATATAAACACAAACATAGAAGAGAATATTTATCTCAGTTGTAAGTACATGTAGTATCCTTGAAGGGAAATTTAAGTCCCTGTGATTGGGTCAAATATTCACATGTTTGTAAAGGATTGTGGTACCAGAGATTATTGAGAATATTATAAACAGTGCAAACATACAAATAATACGGGGTTCAAAACTAACAATTGTCATCTGGCCAGAAGTTAGTAAACTTAAGAAAGGACAACTAAAATTTGTAATTTGATATTTGAAAATTGCATAGGACTACCGCTTTTTTTTTTGGCTGGTAACATCAATACAAAAAATGTACAGTAAAAGTGCATATAAGAATGGAAAAAAAATTCAGTGAGACTCCAGTTTACAAATATTCACATGGGCAGATTTTTATGATCAATATACATGTATGTTACAGGACAATAAAGCATATGTTAACCTCAGCAGAAGACTTTAATTATACAATCTAGCTGTTTTAGTCGAAATAAGTATAGTGTTCTTTTACAGTTTATCGCAGAGAATATTATGGATAGGAATAGCCAACTTTGTATTATCTCCCTTGATTTTTCTGTGGCAGATTTTATACTCATTCTTTAGATATGCTGAGGTATGTATAAAATCTTAAATTTATATTCTTAGATTTTTTACAAGGTTAAACTACTAATAGGCTTGACATTTAAAATCAAAGTTGTAGGGTATTACCCACAGTCATTTCTGGGCTTTTTTATGCCTCGCAATGAAAAGTCAGGGGGCATATTGTTTTACCCTTGTCTGTCCATTCGTCTGTACATTCATTCGTTCGTCTGTCCGTTTGTCGGTACGAATGAAAAACACAACTATTCATTATTTTTAGAAAGTTTGCAAACAAATTCCAACTACTCAAAAGGAATCTAACTTACAATAAGTAGATGTGCGCACACATATCGTTTGGAGTATTCAAAATGGCCACAGTTGCCATGGAAACTGAAAAAAACGTGGGAAAATTCAAAGTGCTTCTAATTTGATGAAACTTCACAAGAAGGATGTCTAGCACCCATAGAAATGATTTTTGGTCTCAGAATTTCCAAAATGGCTGCCGTTGCCATGGAAACTGGAAAAAGACGGGAAAATTCAAAGTGCCTCAAAATGGATGAAAATTTACAGGAAGATTGCCTAGCACCCATAGAATTGATTTCCAGGCTCAGAACTTCCCTTTTATATATTTTGGAAAAAGGGGAGACTTATCATGGTGTCCATGCTTGTACTGTGTCAACACCTGTATTGTGTCAACAACTGTATTGTGTCAACACACACTTAAATTTGCACTTGCCATATTGATTCAGGGGTCAATGAGGGGGCATAATAGGTTGCCATTCGGCGACAGCTCTAGTTTTTATTAAGAAACCATTTGATATTGGGTCTTACCTATTAAACCATGTTTAGTTTTGCCATTTCTCCCCTTTCCAGGTATGTTATTCATCTACTTCTTCTTGTTCACCAATATGTTGAAAATTTGATGGGGCATTCCGTGTCCCATGGACAGGTTTTCTTTTATTCAAAGATTACAATAGTTAATATATGCACACAATAATGAACAATCAGTTTCCCATGGGCAAAAATTCTTTTATTAAAAAATTGCAATATTATGTAGTATATGTACACAATAATGAACAACTTGTGTCCCATGGACAAGAATTCTTTTATTAAAAAAATTGCAATGTTAAAGTATATACACACAATAATGGACAATGGTTTCCCATGGACAGTATCTTTTATTCAAAGATTGCAGTAAGAATTGTGTATATGCACACAATAATTTCATGTTAATTTTATTACAGTTGATCAAAAGACAACCCAATGTATTAGGAAGTAGAAGATGGTGAGTATTCCTGTTTTCATTTGATTTAAGAAATATTATACTGGCTTGTCAAATATAAAATTGAATTTTAAAATAGTTTTGGCTGATAGGAGATCTTTTTATATCAGCATTATAACTCTAGCATGATGCTTTAGATTGCCTTGTTATCTATATTGTTCAAACAATCACAGTTTCTGCATGGACATTTTATTGTTTTTACATGTCAGATAATCTGGATATCTCAAGCTATAGCTATTTAATAATATCATAAATACAAGAGTTTGCAAGTTTACAGAAAGAAATTTAAGTGTTATGTATTGTTAACTTTTACGTATCTTGGGATCTACAAATATAAATAGACTTAAATTTTGTGAAAAAAAAGTTATCATCACAACATACATGTATCACTACATAAATGTAGAAACTTCATAAGGTTAAACGAACCATTGAAAGATTAGGAGATTTATAGGTTTCATTATGAGTGAGGCTTGTATAACGCTTGTTATCAAATCGAGCTATTTAATTACACAATAATAATTAACGAGCTTCAACGAGTTAATTATTATTTGTAATTAAATAGCGAGATTTGATAACAAGCGATATACAAGCCTCACGAGTTGTGAAACCTATTTCTCTTATGATAAAATTCATCTGTAAACCATTCTGTCGTGTTCTCCCANTTACAGAAAGAAATTTAAGTGTTATGTATTGTTAACTTTTACGTATCTTGGGATCTACAAATATAAGTAGACTTAAATTTTGTGAAAAAAAGTTAACATCACAACATACATGAATCACTACATAAATGTAGAAACTTCATAAGGTTAAACGAACCATTGAAAGATTAGGAGATTTATAGGTTTCATTATGAGTGACGCTTGTATAACGCTTGTTATCAAATCGAGCTATTTAATTACACAATAATAATTAACAAGCTTCAACAAGTTAATTATTATTTGTAATTAAATAGCGAGATTTGATAACAAGCGATATACAAGCCTCACGAGCTGTGAAACCTATTTCTCTTATGATAAAATTCATCTGTAAACCATTCTGTCGTGTTCTCCCAATTATGTTAAGTTGGGAGAATTTAGTTTGTTGAGTTTATGAATACATTGATGATTGATTGTTCTTTAAACTTATCCTTATAATGAATGTAAAGTCTAAGAATAAATTTTCCCCGTATATAAAGTAGAAACTATAAACAACAATAAGTGTTGTAGATGTAGGAATTATGTTGCATTATACGCACATGTACACAACAATCAATAGCAATGACAAGTACATGATTCCTCGCTGGTGACAAACCTGGGTGAAAGCTCGGTTGAATTGTAATTACAGTTTTTAACAACATTACAGTAATAAAATTAATTTCTGCTTGTCAGTTGAGTGAAAATGATATGAATGATTTGTAATTAAATGTAGGTGTAAATTTCTCTGTCTCTGTGGTAACTGATCCTGATGTCAATTTCCACATGTCAATGATCCCAATACACATTACATCATAACATCAATACAGAACACAGGATGGAAACTTATATTTAGCATTTCAAGTGGCCAAAATATATTCAACTGTTTTTGGAGAATGAATTAATAGGTGTGTACACACGAAGCTCATTTTTTTTCATTTCTTCTTCTTTCCAATGAAATAAAAAAAATAATGCAGACGAAATAATGCAATGAGCACGGAATTACCATGATGTTGGATTGACCTGATGTGTGACCTCTAGAACAACCAATGAAAATACGGCTGAAAAGTTATCTAATCGTATGAAAGGCCAATGAAATGATAGCATAAAAGTTATCACTAAGTGATATGAAAAATTATCTTATTGTGTAAGAAATAGATATTGCTGTCACATCATAAGAGAATGGTAAGTAAAAAATTTGGACAGTGCATATACATGATATAATTACATTGGTATACAAATATTGAAATAACAAAGTTAAAGTGTTAATATTTCAATTGAAAAGTAGAAAATAAAGGCAACACAAACAGAGAAAATAGAAAACATATTTTGCAAACAGAAAATTTTTGCACTGTCTTGTTTTTGCTGTTTCAAAATAGATTTCTTGAATTACTTGTTGTCAGTCCAGCTACTATATCGCCCAATTACATCAAATATTTGAGATCGTTTCATTTTCACCCTTCATCCCTTTAGGCCATGAAAAAAAGTATGGTTCTCAGACTCTCCCTCATCTAGTTGGAGGCTTGAAAAAAGCCCTTCATTGACCCTTTTTTTTGCCATTTCAATCAAATAAAAATAAAAAATCACCTCCCTCACTACATTTTTGGTGGTTTTTACAATGCAAAAAGCTGCCTCATCTATTTTTCTGCAAATAAAAAGATTAAAAAAAATCACCTCCCTCCCTCATCACTTCCAAGGAAAAATGGCCTGAAACCAATTAACTAACTTTGTATGGCCTCATGCTAAAATAATTAAAATAAAACTTCTTCATAAATTTCCCTGATTACAGTAGATTTAAACAGGACTGAGTTTTATCAGTACAGTGCCATGATGATAACAAGGTGATGATTCGTTTGTTTTTTTTTAAGCTGATGCTTAAGTTTTTAAGTTTTTGTTTTGTTTTTTTAACAGGTCAAATTATGCCAGAATATATGTACGACATTTAAATGAATTAGACCATGAATTTACAGCTAGGTGAGTGGTCAGTCTGAATACCACTGATTGTAGTATGTAGAAACTTAGCTGATGTATATTTTATATTGATAATTTTTAGTTGTCAAAAACATTCCAAAAGAACTCAATTATAACAGATGTAATATTGTTAGCTAGGTGGTTTTACCTCATCAATATCAAGAAAAAAAACTGCCATGGAAAATTTTGTTTTATGTCCTGACAGAGAAAAACACACAGAAAATGTAATACTTTTTAGCCTGCCTTGTCAGAGGGAACTTGAAACAAAACCCTAACATATACATATATCGAAAAAAAAACAACACAAGTTTATATTGTTGTTGTCCCCCGCCTTTCGCGAAAGCGGGGGACTATAGAATTCGCCTTTCCGTCATTCCGTCATTCCGTCATTCCGGATGTCGTTTCCGGATGATAACTTGAGTATCCCTTGCCCGATTGAAACAAAACTTATACAGATGGAAGGAATAGGGAAGGGCAAGAACCCTATTGATTTTGGGGTCAGTAGGTCAAAGGTCAAGGTCACAATTTCTAAAAATAGAATTTATTGCACCAAAATTTGGTTCGTCTGGGAAATTTTTATTTTTTATCCGATTTTGATGGGATTTTTTCCATTAGATTCCTCTCAATGAATGCTTTCATACATATGCCAACAGATTTCTGGTATCTCTTACCCTTTTCAAGATAATTGGGGTCAAAGGTGTTGGGGGGGGGGTTCCGGATGTCGTTTCCGGATGATAACTTGAGTATCCCTTGCCCGATTGAATCAAAACTTATACAGACTGAAGGAATAGGGAAGGGCAAGAACCCTATTGATTTTGGGGTCAGTAGGTCAAAGGTCAAGGTCACAATTTCTAAAAATAGAATTTATTGCACCAAAATTTGGTCCGTGTGGGAAATTTTTATTTTTTATCCGATTTCGATGGGATTTTTTCCATTAGATTCCTCTCAANATTTTTCATCGGATTTTGATGGGGTTTTTTGCAAATGCTTCCTCGTGAAAAATGCAATAAAACTCCCCAAACATTTTTTTTCATCTTGTACCGTTTTTCAGGTAAAGGGAACATACAACTCTAAGGCGGGGGACCTTGAGCACTGCTTTGTTTTTCACATTGAGATCACAGTGAGGTCTTCAACAGTGAACAAATTACTTATATCTATGGATCAGTTTACGTCAATCACAAGCACTGGCAAATAAGATTGATAACTTCCAGTTGTTTACATGTAGTTGTGGTTTGATTCTTCAACATATACAGTATTGCTAACAAAATTTGCACTATGGACAAGGTATTCTGAATTTAAATATAAATGGTAATTTAAAAAAAAGATTTGTCCTAAATGTAGTCCTATGAATTTCTCCATTTCTTTAAGGAAGATTATGTCCATGTACATGTGTTTACCTAATTTGGTTATTATTGATGATAGATTTTATATATTTTCAGGTTAAATCGGGGATATGAAGCTGCCAATATGTATCTCAATACATTTACATCTCCACTCCTCACTCTACTGGCAAAGTATGTTTAATGTTGATATAATTATTTGGTGGTGGGGGATGGGGGCATATGTAGTGTTTCACAAACACATCTTGTTTCATTATGAATTTTTTTATTAAAACACGATCAAAACATCTAGATAAATGCTAACACGAATTATTATACTTTATGCAAATTTCTTTCTTTTCTGGTTATTTCATTGGATAACCGGCATTTGTTAATTTTCAGTAATGTCTCATTAGCCCCGCCCATCCTTAGCAACATGTGTTAATCGTTAGCAACATGTCTTAATGTCGAAATTAACACCCACTCCGATCGATGACGTCATTGATGTATATAGATTCTTATTTTCTCGTCACTTTTGTTGTTGACAACAATAATTAAAGCTGTTTTAGTTATAAATGTATTTAGTAGTAAAATAAAAGTGACCTAATCATATGAAAAAGGACCACGCTTGTCACAAATTTAATTGGGATTTTGCCACAGTTCGATATAACAGTAAAACAGTACTGACTATTTGTTTATGTATTTTGATGTTGCATAAATAAAACATATTAGTATTATTATTATTTTCAAACGTAACGTCCATCAAGGACTTATTGTGTACATTAAGCATTCAGTATAATAAAAATCATAATGCCCTTGGATGAAGGTGTTAGTTCAATTAACACACTCCGTGAAAAATTTTCACCCTCGACGTTGTCTCGGGTGATAATTTTTACCTCGTGTGTAAATGTAAATGTAAGTAATGATTACCTTGAATCATGAAAGATATCATGATTCAAATCATGATTCAAACCATGAACTGTACATGTGGTTATTTTTCAGGCATGTATACTTAATTTTCACTTATTTGTGGGTATCTTAATGTCACCAAAACTGCGTACTGCAACATATCATTAATATGATACACAATACAGCAAATGATTAGAAATCGTTAATATTTTATTCAATCCAAATAAAATCAAATAATTTTGAAAGAAATCATGAAATTTGCTAATCCTCAAAATAACCAGTTATATGGTATATTGTAGGTATCTTACTTTCTATTATATATACAGAGCTGTTATGTTATAAAAATGCTGAACATGAACATAAAGTGTGTTTTTTTACAGAGGGGTTATTCTTTATACTGATTACTGGTAATGATAATATAATTATTTATTATTACAGGTATGTAGCATTTTTTGCTGGCAGTATTGGAGCTGTACTTGTCGTTCTGACTATCATAGATGAAGATGTACTAGCTGTAGAACATATATTTACTGTGATGACTATAGCAGGTAGGATTGGTCTGTCTGTGTCTGTCTGTAAGTCTGTCTGTATGTGTGTCTGTATGTCTGTTTGTCTGTCTGTCTGTCAGTCTGTCTATTTGTCAGGTTGTCTGTATGTAGATCTGTCATGACTATAGCAGGTAAAACTATTTGTCTGTCTGTCAGTCTGTTTGTAGAACATAGATTTACTTAAAAGTTGTCTGTCTGTCCCATACTTGTGTTACCCTAATTCCTCTGGACTATCATACATGTACATGTATTTTTGACACAAGCCTCAGGGTGAGTTGAGGCAAGGCATTTTGTTTGATTTTAACTACATTGATATTGTAATGATACATGTACAAAAAAAATGTCACTAATACATGAATTCATTGTAGAAGGTCTTATGGTGACTCAAGATGAAGAACAGCAATAAAAGCATTGTTTCATCGCTTAGTTTTACCATATATTTATAGAGACTCTGTCTTGAGTGCATTTACTTCATATCTTTTTGTGGTTTATGCATGTATTGTATTTTATAATCATAAGATATATTTTGCTATTTTTAGGTTTAATTGTGACAGGATGTCGAGTACTGATTCCAGATGAGGTAAGACATTATTTTTTAGATTAATAACTTTATTTGTAGTTGAGTACTGATAATAGGTTTTATCATACTTTATGCAAATTTCTTACATTATCCGTTTATTTCATTGGATAATCAGCATTTTGTTAATTTTCACTAACGTTTCATTAGCCACGACCATCCTTAGCAACATGTGTTAATCATTAGCAAAGGGTGTTAATGTTAAAATTAATACCTTCTCCGATCAATGACGTCATCGATGTTTACAGATTCTTATTTTCTCGTCACTTTTGTTGTTGAGCTGACTTAGTTTTAACTGTATTCATTAGTAAGGCCATAAAAAAATAATTTATTGGTTCACAGGCCCTCCCTCATCTAGTTTGAGGTTTGAAAAAAGCCCCTCATTGACCCTATTTTTTGCCATTTCAATAAAATAAAACAAAAAATCACCTCCCTCACTACATTTTTGGTGGTTTTTACAATGTAAAAAGCTGCCTCATCTATTTTTTGGCAAATAAAAAGATAAAAAAAATCACCTCCCTCCCTCATCATTTTAAATGAAAAATTGCCTGAGAACCAATTAATTAATTTTGTATGGCCTAAAATAAAAGTGACCTAATCATATAAAAAAAACCCTTGTCACAAATTTTATTAGAGTTAAAGAGATTTAATTACAGTTCAATACGAAAAAGTACACATTGACTATTTGTTTATATGTTTTTGATGTTGCATGAAAAAATATTATTATAATTATAATTTTCAGAGTTATGATTTTTAGACATAATGTACATTAGGCATTCAGTACAATAAAAATCATAATGCCCTTGTATGAAGGTGTTAGTTCGATTAACACACTCGGTAAAAAATTATGACCCTCTGCGTTGTTTCGGGTGATAATTTTTTTCTTGTGTGTTTATCTACCCTAACTTCTTCATCCAAGGGCATTATGTTTATATTGCTGATAGTTTGTTACTGTATAGCGGGTAATATTCGCTGTTACAAACTTTCTTGATTTGTTCTCCTGAGAGCGGTATTAAATTTAATCAGACATCAATTTTTTGTGAATACAAAATTCTGTTATACCAAACAAGTATAGAGATATACTGATTTAAATTTAGTGAGTTCTTATTTTCGTGCTTCCATAAAATCGAAAATAGCGAAAATAAGAACCTCGCAAAAATAACCCACTAAATGGTATATCCTTTGCTGGCCTGATAGTTATATCCTATTATCTCTGCTGTGATTTTGTGTTGATTTCACATCCGAATTTTTCCCTCTTTTTGCATTGGTGTGTTCATAATTATTATGAAGGGGAGATAATTTGACTTTTCATTGATTCATTTAGCAAAGATTACCTCTTCAGACCAATTACTCCTAAACCACATGAAGGATTTAAATGAAAATTTATTCAAAATATTGAACATGAAGATATAATATAAATAAATATATTGAAAGGAATATATTTATTTTCTGACACCATGAGGGGAGATAGTTTTATTTTGATTTTGACCTGAACAATGTATGGTTGTTTTCTTTCATGGGGTATATATTTTTATGCTTTCTCTAATTTCTAGCAAATATAAACACCTCCTGACTAGTTGGTTATCGAAATGATAATCAACATGGGTATTATTTGATCTCAGTTGGCAATTGGTCAATCATGTAAATGTCTCGTGTCAGTTTCTAGAAATAGTACAACCGGATGTTGATGAAATTACCGCCCGCATCATTATCTTGCGAAACGGTTTTTTTCATTTTTATGACTAAGATAACTCAATTTATTGACAATATGACATTTTTTATCAAATATATTATATTCAACACCCCTTTCAATGAACGGAACAATGATACACATAGCAATGATGATAGCAACAAAATGGCGGCATACTTGAGACTGGAGACTACATACATTGTAGATCGCTTTACTTCAAATAAATTGGATAGAAATTTGAGAAACAATCTCTAACATTGTTTTCTGGTTTATTACGATAATTTCCCACATCTCGATAGTTAAATTTTCACATTTTAGAGTTCTCTTATAAACCTCGAACTTTAAAATGTAAAAATTTAACTATCTCGATGTGAGAAATATGCGTAATAAACTGGAAACAATGTTAGAGACTATATATTCGTGTTTAACAGGATAAGGAGAAAATTTATTTCCATGATTATTTCACTGTAAAACTGAATGTAGTGAACATAATAAAACTAACTATCAATCTGCAAACATAAAACTCTGTGAATTAATCCAAAATTTTGTATTGCAAATAAAAAGTACTAAACTGCAACCAAAAAATAGAAAAAAAAAAAATTAAATAGAATTTTTTGAAGAGGCTAGAAATATTAAGACATGAGTTGATTTAAATGTAGGATAATTCTTTATTATGGCCTTTTTGTAAGAATCAGTCAGGAATGTTCAGAAGTTGTTCATTGTTCTTCTGAAATTTGTCATGGAGTATCAGTATGGAGACCTATTCTGTGTAAAAGAGTTATGGATCTCTCTCATGCCAACTTCCTGTTTGATAAACATAAAATATTTTTGGAGTCTTGAAAGTTTCTGTCACATTCGTCTCAGAACCACAGATCTCTGCCTTCTGCACTTTAGAAAGGGGTATCAGTATGGGGACCTATACTGTGTGAGAGGGTCTGGGATCTCTTGCATGCCCATGTCCTGTTTGATGGAACTTAGAATATTATTTTGCTTTATTACGCAGGCGACACATGCCTTCCTTAGAAGACTTACTACTAAGTTTCAAGTATTTGAAGCATGTATCGGTAACTGATTTTATTTTCAGCATATGATTTACTGTCCAGAAATCCTCATGAGGAATATTTTAGCACATATACATTACATGCCAGACAGTTGGAAGGGAAATGCCCACAAACAGAATGTCAGAAATGAATTTTCACTACTTTTCCAATATAAAGTGGTAAGTATGGATGGTACCAACACCTTTGCATGTATTTATTGTACTCAATCTCATTTATATGGGGAAGATTTCCAGATGATTGATTTTAGCAGTTTGGTTTTAGGCAAAAAACTTTGCAGACTTGGTTATAGTATGAATGAGACATTATAGCAATGATATATGAAGAAATATAGAGTAATTATGCATGAGGCAATGAACCAATTCATACACTGTAACCAACAACCAAAAAGACTTCAACACAATGAACAATTAATCAAAGTGAGAACAGGCCAATCCTTATTGGTATTTTTTACAGACATGAACTTCTGGATGTTGAGTTTCCATTTACTTCACACATGAATGGATGCATCTTTTTTCAGTGGGCTAGGGATAGTTATTCTCATAGTGTGAGAGAGTTAATAGTCTTAATCCAATCCCAATATATTAAGATATTTGTATTAATACATATTGCATATTTTTTTTCAAAAATGTTAAAAATCAGTGTGATTTTTTATGTAACAACATTTTTTAATTGAAACAGTGGTCAGAATAAATATTTTGTGTAATTATTTGATACATAGAAATCTTACTTTTATTTCTAATTGCAGGCCTACTTATTAGAAGAGCTGTTTAGTCCTCTTATTACACCATTTATTTTGTGTTTCTCACTACGACATCAATCATTACAAATTGTTGATTTCTTCCGTAACTTCACAGTAGATGTGGCTGGTGTTGGTGATGTTTGTTCTTTTGCTCAAATGGATATTAAAAAGCACGGAAATCCACAGGTAAAAATATACAAGACTAGGGCTATGTAATTTATGGCAATATTTCTTTTATACATAGCATTATAAAAAAGTCAGTTTGAAGTATTTCTTTCAAATTGTTTGATTTTTTTTCACAAATTGAAAGATTCCATTTCTTGTCATTTATTGTATAGAGTCTCTGGATTAAATTCAAAGATAGTAAGACCAAGCTCATGGCTAAATGACAACAACCATACACCCACCATGAATTATTTCTTAAATTTATCATATAAAATGAAGTTTAGCATCAATACTTTGTTTCTTACAGTGGATACCAAATAGTGAAGATGAACCAAGTAAAGAAAACCAAGCAGAAGGAGGAAAGACTGAATTATCTCTGATGCATTTCCATGTAAGTATAATAGTATCTTGAATAGGATCAGATTAAAGATAGGGATATCTTTCACAAGTGTAAGAAATTATGTCTTTTTCTCAAGTGTAGCATAGCGAAACGAGAGGAAAGGACGTAGAATTTCTAACACGAGTGAAAGATATCTCGATCTTTAATTCTGATCTGATGCAAGATCTTATTTCTTCCATAAATAGCAAAAAGAAATGTCTGGAAAACTTTACTGTTTGAACAACGTTGTCGCCATTTGAGTGTTCCATACATTGTGATGTCAGGTGTTTTATGACGGTTAGTCAGGGTTGTATCACAAAAATCAATATGTATGGTTGGTCATTTACTAGTGTGAGATGAGGTCGTGTGCATCGATCTCACATGGGTCATCTCCCACAATAAACTACCATTTACGGAAGAATACTGGTATATCATTCATAGAAAAAGATCATATTCTTAACAACAGCAGTAGAATTCTGTAGAATTAAAGCACAAGCAAATTATATAAATCAACATACAGAGACTTGGCAGAAACAAGGGCACTAGAGAAGGTACATAAATCAAAGTCCATAGACAAGGCAAAAAACAAGGACAGGGGTACACTGGAGAAGGTACATAAATCAAAGTCCAAGCACAAGGCAAAAACAAGGACACCAGAGAAGGTACATAAATCAAAGTCCA